>JAJONR010005804.1:0-46957 GCA_029582245.1 Solanum etuberosum | reverse complement strand
TAATAAGAAATTAATTAATGAGCTTCTTAATCTTGACGAAATAAAATAATTTAATTAATTATAACGATGGCTAAACTAATTATGCGCTAATTAACTCCACGATAATTGCAATTTAAGCTAAACTAAAGTAATAAAATATTTAACTAGAAATGCAAGATCTTTTGAGATAATTTTGAAATATTTATAGAACATACTAATTATGCATAGTTGTATAAAGCATATTTATTATTCGAAAAAAAATATTATAAAATTGATAAGGTTATTTTAAAAACTTTAAAATCATCTTGAATTTTGTAAAGTTAATTATTTCAAATCGTTGGAAATAAAAGAAGCTCGAAAATTAATTCGCATCGGGGAGGGTCAAAATTGGGTGTCAACATTAATGATACCAATACAGTATATGATACTGATTTAGTATCAGTTAAGAAAAAAATTATCAGTCTTGATGAATGAGGGGTATGGACTGTAATTTTTTTTAAGAGAATGGGTATTTCTTGAATTACCTTGAACTGGGGTATGAACATGTAATTATTTTGAGTTTTATGGCTCATTTATGTAGTTTTTCCTAAATATAGAGGATAAATAATGTCAAAGTATGAATTGTGGTAGCTTCACGAGGTAAGTGACAAGGTTGGTGTGTACTTTTCATAGATTTTATTTATGGAATTTCAATAAATATATTTGTATTGTTGTTGGTGTTGTTGTTGTGTGAGTTGGGGAACAAGTTGGATCCAACGGTATTTTTATAAGAGAAAACTACATAAATTGGATTCAATCCAATATATTTATTCTTATTGGACCCGTGGTCCAGATATTTTATGTGACTGCCTCCTTGTTTTATTCACTGAACCACTGTTTCTTCATCCTTGATACCATCAGAGTATATATATACTTTGATGGTATCAAACACTAATTGAGCAGTCTTTTCACAGAGAAACACTGCATGTTTCTCTTTGATGCTATCAAAGTATATATATATATACTATAATGGTATCAAGGAGTAATTGAGAAGTGTTTTCACAGAGTGTGTGTGTATATATATATATATTGATGGTATCAAACACGCATTAATAGTTAAAAATAGGGGGTATGAAAGTAAGGGAGTAGCCGCTTGTAAATAGTTTTCCTTTTTGGGGTACAAGTGTTCTTACTAACTCGACGTGGACGAATTTATCTAAACTTGAGAGAATGAGGTTGTATTTGAGCTTAAAGACTTAGGATCTTAGTGTGTTAAGGGGACATTTGGTAGTTGGTTAGAGTTATGTATGTATTAATAATACATGAATTAATTATAAGAGAATTCATGTATTATTTTATGCAAAGATTAGTTATGCAAGATTTAGTTATTCATGTATGACTTATTCCACCTACATTCTTTCATAAAGTAATATATAAATTCTATCATAACTTATATATGGATTAGTTATATGAGTTTCTAAATTACAAATCAAACATCGTATTAATTTTACGCGTGATTAACTTACCTCTTAACCAGTTATCAAACGTGATATTATTTATGTAGGATTTTGATACATGCATAACTCTTCTTCAAATCAGATATCAAACGACCCATAAAGTATTAACCAAAGATTAAAATGAATAAGATTTGAAAGATTGATGGTATTGAGCAAATTATGTCATATTCAGTCAGATATATGAAATGTGACATACAAATCGTATGTCAATTGTAAGTGGAAGGCCCCAAATTGAGCATCTAAATTTTTTTCAAATTTGACATAGGGACTAACATATGATCTGTATGTGGTGACATGCGATCGTATGCCTGTCGTATTGTATGTCAAAGACAATGGACTTCTATATAAGTTCAAATTGTAATTTTATTTTCATGTTTTATATCATGAAATTGATCTCCAAAATTCTTAAGCTCATTTTCTCTCTTCTAAACTTCAAGGTAAGCTAATTCCAAGTTAGCATGGATATTCCTTCGTTAAACACGTGATGCTAACATTGATTCCTTTCCGATTATAGAAAATCTGAGATAGTTTTCAAAGATATTCTACAATTTTGGATTATCAAATATGGCTTCTCTCCCCTCTCCATTTATGAGCTCGTATGATCGTTCTAAGCATGTTTTCAGTAAGAACTCACAAGACGGTGGTTAAATTCAAATTTTATGCGCTTTTTTCAGTTAAGGTGGCTCCTATTGTGTTGAAATTTCATGATCCCCTTATATGGTTCATAATCCCTTCTATTATGAAGTGTCTAGATTTCTTTATTTGAGACGTTTGTGTTCCTCTATTATGAAATGTCTAAGTTTCTCTATTTGAGATGTCCATGTTCCTATTACGTGAGATGTCTAGTTTCTTTATCTTGAGATGATTATGTGGCACAAGCTAAATGAATCATCACATAAGCATAATAAATCATGCTTAATGTACCCCAAAAGCAAAGACAAGATATTTCAGAAATGTTAATGTTCAGCTCATATGTCGCATGCCTCTTGTGAGTTATTTGGATTATTTTCTGTGTGTAATCATGAGTCCCCATGGTGGACACTATATTTGTTACCATGTGAAGTCATAAGGTCCCTAGAGTAGCCATAATATCATGTGAATTCATGAGGTCCCTAGAATGGCCATAATATATTTGATATCGTGTGAAGTCACAAGGCTTCTAGTATATTGATATCGAGGTCCAAATATTTCTATTCACTATATTTGAATATGATTTCTAGAGACTAAATGAACAATTGAGTATAAAGATGCAAAATAAGTTAAATGTATACAGATTCACATTTATATTCATATTTTAGATCATGCGATAGAGCTATGTTTTAACAAGTTGATTCTTATTCATACTTTGCTCTAATTCATACAAATTATGTCTTCTAAGAGTAAGACTAGATCAATGCAAAAGGACTAGTACTATCCTAAATATAGATGATCACGTTTAAGATACACCTTTAGATGATGTAACATGGTTGTGTGCAAGAGCCAAGAATAGTAACTCAATAAAGTTGGAGTTGAATCTACAGAAAAAAATATGGAAGAACTTTCAAAGCTTTTACTATCGGTACAACTGCTATATTTATAGCCAAATTTTAATCCGAAAGATTTTATAGAATGTATAAACTAAAACAAAAATTGCTGAAAATAAATTTGATTGTAAAATTTATGAGATTAAAAGATTAAAATTTTGTCCCCACAATGAATTGTTTTATTCATTGGTTATCATGCAACTACAGATACTTTGAGTAACAAATATGTAAGCAGTCTCCTGTACAATCACTCAACCTTATTCGAGTGTCATAAATGATTTATCTATATATGATGCTTCTGCAATTATATGAGTTATTAACTAGAATGATCGGATATGTCAGGTAAATCTTATTATTCCTAATATGAATTTTTCAAACGAAGGTTAGAAGCTCGAGTTCATGCAAAGCATTTTTTATCGAATCCTAATCAAAGATTAAGTTATTAATATTAAGAATGAAAATTAATATTTTCAATCATCAACCTACAAATTAAGAATGAAAACAAGTTCAATATCTTATAACCCCAAAACAAACAATTTATCGTGTTCATATTTTATCCATTTGGACATGAAACACCTAAAAATGATTAAATTAATATAAAACACATTAATACAAGTGTCTTAAGATCTTTGCTTGTCCTCAAGCAAGTAATACTAGACTGTATAAACTATGATCAAGCAAAATAAAGTAAGTTGCCTATAATGTTTTCAACAAGTTACTACCGACATCCACTTTCAAAAGAATTTTGTAGTCCTTGATTTGCCTCAAATTAACATAACTAACATTGCAGTCTAAATGTGTGATACAATACTTTATCTACTTCACCAATGCATACAAGAGATATATTTCAGAAAGTTTAACTTTATTCGATCATTTTTATCTGAGTGTCCTCATAATAGATCAAAGAAGTGTCTCAAAAATAATACAACCATATATATACACGAACAATGGGACAAAGAGACCAAAGAGAAGAGAAATCAGTCACAAAGAATTCATATGTTATACATGCACACCATAGACTTGACCTTATTTTCTATAGTCATTGTTTTTGGAAGACTCTATTGATATTACATAAGAAATTTACTAAGCTTGTTCATGACACCGTGATAGCCAGATTCAATGTAACACCCCAAAAATTTCTAATCTAAGAGTCGAACCATTCTTCATGTGCATATAGGGTCGTACTAGATGATTCTTAATTGTGCATAGGTGTTAAAGGTCAATTCTTTAGTGTGGAAATAGATTCAAAGATGAATGAAGGTCATAAGAATTCACTAGTACAAAGTTGAGTTAAAAATTTCCTTATTGATTGAGTTTCGATACAAGAGTTTACTTGGAGCCATCCGTGAAAGGCTTGCTACAAAATTCTTTAGAAATTTCATGCACATGTTCGAGAGTTATTTTGGTCCTTTCCTAAGCCTTTTAGCCCTATTTTAAGTCATTTTTGGGTGTTTAAAGAAGTATATCATACAACTATCTAGTTTTCCTATCATATTCATCAATCTAAACATTCAAGTCTCTGGAAATTCTCTCAAAACTCACTTAGAGTTCCTCTTCTCCATCAAGAACCCTAAAGCTTTCAAGTCAAAATTCAAGATACAAAGAGAAGTCTTCCATCCAAGGTTTTTCCAAGTACTTCTACTCTAAGAACTCCATAGAAAAGTTTCTTTTCTCAAGATCAAGCACCAAGATTCCAAGATCAAGGATTTCCTCCAAGAAAGCTAGTGTTCTTCCTCAGGCTCAAGAAAAAAATATGAAGTCTTCACCAAAGTTTTCAGTCTAAAAGCTTCATAATCAGGTATGTAAGATTACCCATAGTGATGGACTAAGTTCGTCCTCACACTCTACATCTAAATTCAGTCTGTAAGATTTAAATTTAGGGTATTTACCCCAAGTTTCTTGAATTTCACGTATGTTTTGATCTCTTATCATTGAATTCTGATTTTTATCATTGAGATTATAGTTTTTCATGTGTTTTGGTTCTTAAATTACTGTTCATTCTTATTTTATCACATGAACCATATTTAGTTAAGAATTGTTGAAAGTTTTTGCATAATTACTTCCATGCATTGACTACTAAAGATAAAGTAAATTCAAGTATTTTAAGTTACCATTTGAGAAAAGTTTTAAGGGAACACTATGTGCTTCGAATGCATTATTTTTACAGTAAAACATGATTTGTTTTAAGAAAGCATAATCAGTTTGAGGAAGCAGTTTCAATCAGTTAAAAGTAAGGATCAATATTTCTTAAAAACGAAATACTTTTGAGTATTAACTCAACACATATATTACTATGAGCATAAATACATGTTTTTAGGAGAAGTATTGAGCCTTGATTTGGGTAAGAGTTAAGATAACTCAAACTTCAAAAAATGTGCAGCAGTGTAGATAGGATCGTTCTGTTAGTTCGGATAACTCCTTACCTAGCCTCATTAAGGGCTTTTTAGATGGATCCATTGGTTCAATTTCGTTGTCTTATGCTCTGACAAGGAATAGGATGGTTCTGGCAACATGGGCTAGACGTTGTATCATCAAGAGACTCATAGTGATGGTTGTCGGTTAGAGGAACTCCCCAAGAAAAGTAAAATATACTATTTTTAGCCTTTGATATATTGCATTGTCTCAGTTATAAAGTTTTATCCGTTTTCATTACAATTACATGCTTTACTTTTGGATGAATTACTTTTTATCTTATGTACTCAGTTAGCTTGATGTTTCTTTCTGTCATATTTACATACCTTACATTCCATGTACTGACTTCAGTAAGATCTCTTTTTGCCAGCTTATGCAAATTCAGGTACCCACGATAGCATACGCTTCAGTAAGATCTCTTTCCCTCAGTAGTTAGTGAGACCTCCTTGCTTCCGAAGGGATTCAATTTAGTTAGTTTAATTTATTTGATTATTAATCATTGTTAGTGGAATACTCAAGTAGTTGTGGGTATTTTTCCGGCACCTATCCCAGTCTAGTAAGGGCTTCATGGACAAAGTTGGCGAGTCAGTTTAGTCTTTAGTATTAAGAAGTATTAAACATTATTATTACTATGATTTATATTCACATTTATTTCAGACTTTTGAATGAGATATCTTTAAATGATTTTAAATGTTCATTTTATAAGGCTCTCGTAGGTATGTTTAGTCTTCCGCTCAGTAGTTAGCCAGACCAAAGATTCGCTTGAGACCAATAATAATTTTCAAGTGACAGTCGCGTCCAGGATGTAGGCTCAGGACGTAGCATTCAATCTCAATTCTTAGTTTATCATATATTGGGTCCCATATTCTATTGTCTATGCTCCAAATGCATAGTCTGGGGTATGCATCGGGTGCTGAGTTTTCCATATCAATCATTGAATCTTGCCACATTACTATATTCCTGCATTTAATGCTTTTGGTGATATTTGACCAAATTCTCAGTCACTAGTTGGTCCTCTTTGCTAGAATATTGGTTGCAATCTTGTAGACATTATAATGAGGGTGATGAACAAGCCTTACATTTCGAGAAAAGCCTAAGTGAATCAACTCTCCTTATTAAAATTTTTTATCAAATACCCTCAAGAGTTAGTTATCCAAATTTTTAATGACGTGCCATATGGGACTAATCCCTCCACCTAAGCGTTGCCAACTAGGATTCACTACAAAGAACTAGACCTTTAGCAGCGACAAAAGTCGCCACAAAATCCCAAAAAATTGCCACTAAAGTTTTTGGGCGATTTTTATTTGCGACTAAGGCTGCAACACCCATTCGCTAGTAAAACCTATTTTTTCAAAAAAAAAAAAATATGATATTTAATTTTTGGTTGCAACATAATTTTCTAAAATAAATAACATGCACTGTCAATATTAAAAACATTCAAAATTATTACGAAAATCATCAAAATTACTTCTCGATTCAAATCTCCTACTACATAATGCATCATTGTACATTTTATGCATTTACATATGACATAGAAATAAAACATATAGTGCCTTAAAACTCCTTCTTGATCGATATCATTTGTGATTTTTAAAAAACAATGAAGAAAAAAAACACAAAATAAGAATTTAATGCTAAAAATCAGTTGAAACCTTTAGTGGCGATATTATGGGCGAATGTGGCAACTTTCGTCGCCGCTAAAGGTCTAGTTCTTTTATGGTTAATCCTAGTTGGCAACGCTTAGGTGGAGGGATTAGTTCCACATGGCTTGCCATGTCACTAAAATTTAGGGTGTTAAATCTTGAGGGTATTTGTGGTCTGTTACGATAACAGCGGGGGCATTTTTGATCCCAAAATGTAACGAAGGGTATAAGTTGTCTATTTCGCATAGTTGAGGGTCAATTTTAACCCTTTTCCGTTAATAAAATACATCTTTCCTATTTCTTCTTTCGTCAATTTTATTCTCCTTTATCAAACACTTAACACTTTCTCTAGTGCTAACAAGTTATTCAACCACACCTTTAATAACAAAAAAGAGCCCATCAGCATCCACCACACCATGGCGTAAACCACTGAATACCAGTTGTTGATTGCCAAAAGAAATGGGACCAAAGCTCCTAAAACAATCATCCATGTCAAATGGGAACCACTCGATGCTAATACCTTCAAGCTCAATATAAATGGATTCGTTAAAAAACCCTCTAGGCTTCACTTAACATACCCCTCTCGGCTCTCACCAACCTAGTCAGGGCAGAGCTACAAGCTCTGTGAAGAGATCTATTACTTGCAGTAGAACATAAGATAACACCCCTTGAGATTAATATTGACTCAACTGATGTTATGCATATGATAAATCAAAATAATTTGCTCTATGATAACTTGATTGTTGAGTGCAAGTGCTTAATGATGAAGCTGGAAATCACAAAGTTGTCCCATGTGTTCAGAGAGCAGAATAAAGTGGCGGAAGCTTTAGCCAAAGAAGGCAATTTTTTATGAACCCACCATTTTGATAGTTCCTCCAATGTTTGTTCAGAATGAAATTGAAGCAGACACTCTAGGAACTAGTTATGTTAGGATAACAAACAACTATGTTAATATTTCCCAGGGTCGGGATGTGACCCAAACAATTACTAATGAGCACTCCATTAAGATGGATGCACTAGTACTATGTTTAACTTAACGTTTCAGTGTTAATATATATATATATATATAAATCCCTTCGACAAAAAAAAAAAAAAAAAAAAAAAAGGAAGAAGTTATTCAAAGCCTTACTTCTTCTTAATTCAAATTGTCAAACACTTCCTTACTCCAAGTGGTGATATCTTTCTTTAGATTTTTCAACTTTTGAAAGAGTATAAAAACAGGTGTACCCCTCACCATATAGTCATGCCACCACTCATTTACCCTGTTTAAGAACCCCTCAGTTAGTAGCCACATATTTTGAAGTTGAACTAGTAAATAGTAGTTTCACAATCACTACTTTATAGGTTTGTGATTTCTAAAGCACTCTTGGGAAAGTTAGTTGCTTCATTGCCCTAAAACTATCATTCCAACAACAACATATTCAGTATAATTCTATAAGTGGAGTCTGGAAAGAGTAGAGTGTACACAAACCTTACCCCTTCCTTGGGAAGTAGAGAGGTTGTTTCAGAAATGTATCAATTCCCGAAACTTGCAACATACTGCCACTATTATGCTACTCATAGCATAACTCCTCCCTTTGCAGATATGTATATAAACCCATAAGATGATAATTCCCTCCTACTGGCACATACCTCAACCTCTTCACAATCAGCCATCTTATCCCCCATACTTGTCTTGTCAAAATCATCATCATTCTGCAAGTTGTCTCATGTAAGTAGATATTTCTGGCCTCCATCTACGAACTAATGATTTCAGAGTGTCCCTCCTGTTCCAATCATTTAGCACCCTCGTATTCCACCTGAGAATTTTTACTTTCATCTAGAGAATGCAAATACTTCTTATTCCAAGACGTTCCAAGATAAGCACTTCCATTTGACGTTTCACAAAATAGTGTGCACAGTGTATCTTACACAACTAGTAAATGGCATCTCAACTATTAACTTTGATGTGATTTTCACAAATTAATCAGCAGATTAAACACTGCATTTAGTGAAACACCAAAGGCCTAAAACATACAATGGCATAAAGGGAGTGTATGAATCACTAATATAGACACTTCATTTGTAAATGTCAGAACAATCTCTTTTGTGGGACAAAAACCACGCGCATTACATATTGAACTACAATAATTGATAAAGCTATCTGTTTGAAGATCTCTGTTTTCCAGGGAGTGTTGGTTTGTCTCACTTTTCCGCTAGGTTTTGAAGGCTAAAAAGAGTGAAATAGCACAGGATAGGGGGTTAGCTGTTTCAGAATAGATTTTTCTGAAAACAATTAGTAAGCACTTATTAAAGCATCTTATATAGCAGCATAGTGCAAAAAGAGAGGGGAAAGGATTAGGAAACAGGCAACAAATAATGGTGCAGAGTATATTATATCACATATATTCAGTCAGTCAAGGTGAAATGCTCAATACACTAACAGGCATGACTTGAAATCGACGGAAGAAGTCTACTATTATCTATTGGTAAAAATACCACTCATTCCTCTTGTTACTGCATCTTTTTCTCGCTTTTGAAGGCAGGTGAAGTCATTCTAGCGAATGGCTACCAAATTTCCCATAAATCCAAACCCTATCTCAAAATGTTTGGCAGTGGAAAATCCTACTTCAAGAGCCAGCTTCTCTAACTCATTTCCTGTATCACAAATCATCCATTTACCACAGATTAAAGACACAACAGGCAAGAATATTGGAAGAAGGTAAAAAGATTAGTCAATTTCCCCAAATTAAGCTTTTTATTTTCTTCTTCATTTCATCAAGTGAGAGAATTTGATGCCAACTTCAGTCTGCTCTCTAATAGCTGTCTTGCCTTTCCCTTTTTTCAAAAAAAAAAAAAAAAACTGTTTACTGTTACAAGGGCTGATGGATGGAAAGTGAGGATTCATCTATTTTCTTCTTCAGCTCAGTATTCTCATGCATCATTTTTTCTCAATATTTCTCCCCGATAGAGCCTTCGGTTCTAATAAAGTATTTTTGTAAGAAAGCAAGGGAAGAAAATGCCAATTGAATAACATGTTTTTCTCCAGAAGAAAATGAAGAAAAGATGAAGAAAGGTTATTTTTATCTGTTTGGCAGGTGTATAAAACTAAACTTATTTAAGACAGAGAGGTTAATTGTGTTACTTTATTTCTAAATAAATCCAAAATTTAAATAACATATCACAACATAATGCATGCAGAAGGCTTTAGAACTGCTTACAGCAAAAGTGACTCAATTAAAACTGCTTAAACTATAGTGGTGAAAAGATCAGACCTGTCAGAAAGTCCTTGATAGAGCTTTTCAAGTATTTGTACTCATTTTCTAGGCCATAACCACTCGCTACAGGAACAACTATATTGTCGATCATCAATTCCTAAACAGAACATAAAACAAAATTAGACAAATATTGTAATACTACTACTACTCATGAGAAGCTGGAAAAGAAAACATTAAGAAGTTTGCCACATAATAATCTGTGATGGAGATTCCCGAATTGTCCATAATGCAGAATAACAGATTAATCCCTGGAATCTGATGGATAGGAAAGTAGATTGCTTTGCAACTTGTGAAGAAAAGTGGTCCCAACTTTACAGAGAAACGAGCAGAGAATGTATGTGCAGTTTCAGTGGATGGAAACTTTGCTGATATTATGTGGAGTAATATTCTTGAGCTATACTACAATTGATATCCAGTCACATGGAATTATCCAACTTATGACGGGTGAAGATCACTATTTCCCTTCTGTATCATAAAGTAATTTTCCCCTTCCGCTGCCCCCGCTTTTCCTACACCCTAAAAGAACATGATAAGCTTCAAGAGTATTATGTTTCCATTGTTGCATCAGTTTTGCTAAGTGACAACTAACAATATGTTTTGTATAAGGACCAAAAATTATATACTGACTACATCCTTAAAAAAGACGGGGATGTATACTTAAAGCACAGAAAATTCTACATCAGATAAAACAAAAGATAATGAAACCAATAACTTCATACAATTTGTGGTGGTGGAAAAAAAGTATTAACCTGCCAACAACTACCTGAACTGTGGTGCTCAAGGGGTTGATACTCTTATTGAAGTCGAGAACAGATAACGTTGAGCCTGGTTTCAAAACTCGACATATCTCTGCCATAGCTCTATGTCTATCTACCACATTTCGTAATCCATAGCCAATAGTAACAGCATCAAAGGAGGAGTCAGGAAAGGGTAAATCAAGTGCATTGCCCTCCATCCACCTTCATAATCATAATGTATTAATCCCTCACCGTACTCAGGGAACATGAAAAACTAATTGGAAGGAGTAAGAGTACGGAAGATAATACACGTGTAACTGGTAAATGTAGTGTGTGAAATCATTTGGAACTTGACTAGATTTTATTTTCACAAGTGGATTTTGCTAAATGTGTTGGCAAATAACCTTCCAAACATTATCTGTTATATTGACAGTTTAATTACCAATGCTCACTTGATGTTCTTGTAACATGTCTTTGAACGTAATTTCTGCCGAGTCGAAGCAATTAATAATTGTTCATTTGAGAAATCAAGACCGACTGCCTGCAAAGCCACACATACTAATGAAAAGGCCAATTCAGTAAAATTTGACATCCGAAAATTCGGAAATTAAGATAACTAGCCTAAACTGCTTCGATCATGTAATCCAGTTACATTACAAAAACTTATGTAGATACAAAGCTTGCAAAATATAGTCAAATAACAGAGAAGACACTTAATTTAGTGACATAAGAATTATGTGGCTCTGCCGCGAGCAGATTTTTATTTAATGTTTGAAATGAAAAAAGGAACATATAAATATGTGTAAAGAGCAGATCTCAAATGAAAGCAATGGACATTAGCAACCTGAAGACCCAAAAGCATGAAGATCACGGAAGGACAACAAAAAGAAACATTAATTATCAGGCAAGAGATTGACATCAGAAATATCATGAAGCCAATAATCTTTAGAAGAAGCAATGATTTAGGTCTCAATAATAATTATCGCCCTGAAATCTCAGTGCAACAAGCTAAAATTTGTAGTTGCGCTTCACATATTAAAATGCATTTGACATTCAGAAAGTTGAGTAATAACATAGGACAGGGTAAGCTGAGTATTGAAATAAGTAGAACAGGAACACTAGTCCAGAGAACTTGTGAACTGCTAGATGATGTTATTCCATAAATGCTCACCAGAGGAGAACAGGTAAAACACAGCTAACAAAAGCGACCTAACAAATCAGGACCTATTCAAACTAAAAGTGACAATATCACCAGGTTCAAGATCATTCAAAAATTTCTTGTTTTTCCCTTTTTCAATGAGTAATAAATACTACAAGAATTATGCCAGAGATGGCTTCTCCTATGCTAAGTTGTAGGAGCCCTGGTTTTCTACAACGAGATTTTTCATTATGCAGAAACAGAGAGGCAGGAATTGGAAGATGCATAAAGAGACACATTAATTTGCTATGTTATGAAGGATGTCGATTAGCAAAAAAAAGGTAATTGAACAGAAATAAGTAAATTTCTGATTCTCACAACAGTGAAGAAGATTCAACAATGGTTAAATGATCTCTTGATAACAAAACAACAGGTGCTATAAAACAGTTAATGGGGCACAAGTTTTTTTCTCTTCCTTGTAAGAATATTATCTTTCCTAACTTCTTATCTCCAGGTGATAGTCAAACGCCACTGTAATTCATATCCTATCTTTCCTATTTTTCTTATTGTTTTCATGTCTAACAAAACAATGGAAAAATGACTGTTTTGAAATTTTGGTATTCCATAGAGCCATCTGCTCAAATCAGCTTATTGAATTTCTCAGAATGGTCAATGAAAAACTGAGTTGCTTCTTAAATGGCGAATAGTAACTAAAACCCGCAATTACACAGTGGAAGAACAGAGAGAATGAAAAATAGAATAAAAACAAACCAGAGACAGCAAAAAGAAAGAGAAGGGAACCTTGCCATGGGGTCCAACTTTTTCAGACAGAAGAAACGTCAAATCCCCACTTCCACAACAGATATCTAGTACATCGTCCCCTTCTTTAGCTCTGCATTACAAGTTCAATTTTTCCAGCTTAACTAGGATATAAACATGGTCCAAATCCAAGAATTATATGATTAAGAACAGAGTAGAAGATGTGGAAATTTCATCTGTCCTGTGTCTCTTTTTTCCATTGAAATGGATTTAAATAAGGCACACTAACAGTGTAACAATTTTTCCATCAATTAAACAGCGAACTACAGTTTATCGTAAGCATGGCCTATCAAAAGTAAAATGATATATTAGTACGGATAACTTAAACACATTCCTAATGTCCGGCATGTTTTCACTTTCCTAAAAATATTTTATTTCAATATTAACCATTATTAGTTTATTTACAATGCACAAGTATCTCATGCTTTACTAGTGAGAGATGCAGCTCTTTTGATGTGGGCTCATCCGAACTTAGTATTTATTATACAAAATATAGATATATAATGCTTAAGCCGAGGTTCCTTCGGAAACACCTCTCTACCTCCACGAGGTAGGCATAAGGTTTGCGTCCACTCTACCCTCCCAAGACCCCACTTGTGGGATTTCATTTTGGTATGTTGTCGTTGTTGTTATACTTTTTAAATCATGGATCCCCTCTGGCTTTACCTGTAGAATGGTAGAAGGGCAACATTTGCAGACAGAAAAGAAGCTTCCATTTTTCTCGAATTGTATGAAGGACCAATAGGACAAAAGATACGTAAGATGAAAGGAAATATGGCATTTCTCTTCATTACCAAAATATGAAGGGTCCAAAAGAAACAGGTGAGATTATGTAATATCAGTCTCTACTGGGACAACACTCCTTAATTTTCTGGTTTACATATCTATTGTTTTTTCATCTAAAAACCATTTTTATAAATTTATGGAAAAAAATATATACTCAAAGAGAAAATTTTGACATCAATGTGTAAGCATTTAAATTAAATTGGATTCAAATTCAAAAAATATGGACTATATTTTAAATCCAAGATATATTAATCCAAACAAATATTGTTGCCTAACATAATTTGATAAATTATTTGAGTCCAATAAATATGAATTTAACTAAAGATTCAGTTTCCTTGGGCTTATATTTATTTGGGATACAGATTATGAGCCACTTCAATAGACAAGATGTCATCTTATTCCAAAGGCCAAACTTGTGTCACATGTCAAATGGCGAAGCACATCAAGTTAAATGAACAAGCCAAAATAACGTGACATGCCTAGTCAAATCAAAGGTTATGAAAATGTGTCATATGTCAAGTGGCATGATCCGACCAACCAAATGTAATCTTTTCACTGCTTCAACTTGATTGGTCGGTGATTCATGCCAACTCATCAAAGAAACAAGTTTGTCATCATCACAACTCTTCTCCCCAAAACTCTTTTTAAGGTAGGATAAAATTTATTAATAAAGTACCAAGATTGTACAAAAATTACAGCAGATAGAAAAATTCAGCCCAACCAACCATTGTGTGGCTTCTCCCTAACATATCTAGGAAATCAAGATATTGATCTATTTCCTCTTACAAGTCCTTATGCCAAATAGTAAAGATTATGAATACAGTTGTTTTTTACCATTGAAATGTGACTCTTTTTGCCTTCAAAGCATATATTGTTTCTTTCCAGCCTTAGAGTCCACAAATTACGAAGTGAAATGTTATCCAAATTTGTTTCAGCCTCTGTCTCTCATAACTATAAATAGGGATTCTCATAATTCAAAAAAGGGGACAAGAATTCAGAACAATAAACAAGAGAAAGTGCGTGGATCAAAGGCTATAAATTTCTCTACACACTACAAACATTCAAGAATTCCTCTACAATTTTCAAATCCTGAACATAAAAAACGAAGGCAAATCAAATACCAAGACGATCAAGATCAAAGTTACTTTTTCCTGAGATAATTATTATGTGTGGCAGTCATCAAAGCACTTGCGACAACTAAATCAAATCCACATTCAAGTTCAAGATTATATTTCAAAATCAAGCTCAAACCATCTTGAATTCTCATACAAGTCAAGATCAAGCTCAAAGGCCATAAACTTATTTCAGAAAAGAGGAATCATAGAGATTGTAATATTCACTGTATTGAAATAGAATACTACTATTGCTACAATATTTTCTTGACACCAAATTCATTGTCTACGGCATCCTGCTATATAGGATATAAACCATACTCCCTCTAGTTCATATTAAGTAAATTGTTGTTGTATGACACCCCCTTAAGAAAAATATTTAGGAACTATTACCCTTTTGATTATTATCAAACTATTTCCTTAGAAAATGTACAGTAGTTAATAAACTCATTAAATGAAGGTTAAATATGGAGAAAAACTCAACAATTCTCTTCAACATTGAATAATTCACTTATTTCGAACTATAAAAAAACGTTTGAACAATTCACCTAATATGGACTAGAGGGATTATTAAATAGGAGATCGGGAGAAATAGGTTTTACCCGCTCCACGAAACAGCCATTCTTTTCCATATGCGGTGTTGACCCAAACTCAGGAGATCATTCAACTGCAAGCATGAAAATTGTGCAAACAATAAACATATAGCTATTAAGGAAGTGACAAATTGAATAGTGAATGGAGGAGAGGTAGTGCGGTGCGCACATTATCATAAACAGGGGCAATGCGGTTAAACAGCGCTTGCCGGTCGGCGGAACATCGGATTAGCAACTTGCCTGTTGGCCGGAAACTGGGACCGGGAAGTGAAGAAAGACCAACGTGAAGGGAAGCCATTGTCACTTCGTAGCTGCAGCTCTTCCCTTTGATGATGACTTTTTGTCTTTAAAGGATAATGTCAGTTTGGTCCTCTAGTTATCATAATTGTTCTCAATTTGAACATAAGAAATTCATAAATGACAAAGCCAATTGAAATCATGCTAAAAAAAAAAAAAAGTTTCAAATATGTCATTGAAATTTCAGAAAAGGTTATCTATGTCATCCGTTAAAAGTTTAGTTCATCTATATCATTGTTGTTAAAAAAAATGTTCATTCATGCCATTTTTTTAACTCTGGTTTTGCAAAACCATTTTTTACATCCCAAACAATTTTTAACATTTTTACATTGGAGTTTTTGGATCAAATGTACTATTTTTGCTCTTCTTCCTTAAACACCAAGAACGCATAAAGAACATTAACAATTTCTAAATTTCAAACTTCTTTAATTCTTCACGAAATCACGTCAAATTTCAAGAGTAGTTTCCCTCCGAGCTAGATATTAAAACTCAATATTTTTTGAGCGCGAATTCAACCTAACTCAACAAGACTCACTTGAAATTTCTTCAAAGTTTCAAAACTTCAACATTTTTTTTTTTTTTAATAAGTCCCAGAAGGGGAGTATATTGATAAGTCAAAAGGAGATCGAGAGGGGGGCTGGAGCCTAACCTCTGCATACAAATAAGTACAAATACAATTTGACTCAAGCAATATACAAGATGGAGATAAAACTCCTGAGCAAGAGTTCACAAAAATACCAAGTGTAAAAACACTTAGTAAATCCAAAAGAGATAATCAGCCAGGATCAAAGATGAAGGTGTTTTTCCTCATTCTTATTCGAAAATTTGGACCTCCTTTTTTTTCATTCTTCAAAGTGGATATAATTTGCATAGGCAAGTTGATAGCTGATGTGAAGAAAGCATTGTACTTTTTAAACTCTGCAAGATTGGCCAGGAGATCTGCAGTTGAATTTCCTTCTCTGAAGATATGATTAAATTGAATATGACCCTTTGCTTTCATGGCTTGAATCTTCTTGATCTCATCTTTTAAAAGCCAGGAGGTAGATATGTTGCCATTGATCATATGAATAGTAAGCAGAAAATCAGATTCAATAATCAGATTTCTGAAGCCATTATCCAAGCACCACTTCAATCCAATTTTTATGGCTTGAATCTCTGCATAGTTTTTAGAGCATTCCCCAAGGTAAGATGCGAAAGCCATGATCATATGTCCATTATGGTCTCTCAAAATTCCTCCTGCTCCAGCACTTCCTGGATTCCCTTTGCAACAATCATCAACATTAAGTTTATATTTCCCGATATCAGGACATTTCCAACTCACTGGAATGATAGATAATTGAGGCCTGATTCTTTCAACAACATGGAAAATATTTGGAAAATGAGGGGAGAAATTTATGGTGGTAAATTGAGTTGCAAGAGTCCTCTGCATCAGCATGGTGATTTGATCAATCACTCTGTTAGTAGTCGACCTGATGCCATCATATTTATAAGAGCATTTGAATTTTCAGATTTCCCAAGTAATAAAACTAGGAAGACATTGAAGAATGATTTCATGTACTTGGTTTTGAGGCTTGATGAGCCACCACGCCATGAATTTAGCTCTAATATTTAGAGAATTTTTATGAGGAATTCCACACGCATCATAGACGTATTTCCACACTCTCTTGGCCATTTCTCCCTCATTAAAAAGATGATCATTTGTTTCAATAGAACCATTGTTACAACAACAACATCTGGAAGGTCCGTGAACCTTAAACCTGGAGAGATTAACATCAGTGGCCAGCTTATCCTTGAGAAGTCTCAAGACATGAAATGAGATCTTAAAGGGCATCTTGTTATGCCAGATCTTGGTGTGAGTAAGAGCAGTGATTCTATGAGTTCTTAAAGCATTCCAGGCTTATTTGGTAGAAAATAAGCCTGATTGATCAGCTGTCCAGATAGGGTAATCTTCATTTTGAGAATATATGTTGATGGTTTTGATATGTGTAACTAGATTAGGAGGGAGCAAATCATTATGTTTATCGAGATTCCAAGTGTCATTCACGATGAAGTCAGAGACAAGAATCTTCTTAGATTTGTTGCTTTGCTCAATCAGATTAGCCAAGGCACCTTTGTTGGTCCAATTATCCCACCAAAAGGACACATCCCCTTTGCCAATTTTCCAGAAAATATGCCTCTCACATTCTTTTCTAGTGTCCATGAGTCTTCTCCAAAGATGAGACTGAGTGTAGTTCTTCTTTTTGGCCACTGGATGAATCCTTTTACAATATTTAGCATTTAGAAAGGAAGTTAGCAGAGAATTCTTTATTCTAAAGTTCCACCACACTTTGGCAGTAAATGAGTTGCATGTGTCATGTAAATTTCTAAATCCCACACCTTCTTCAGATTTAGGAATACATAAGTTTGGCCAAGAAATCCAGTGGTGAGCTCTCTTATTGTCATTGGATCCCCAAAAGAAGTTGGCAACAGATTTTTCAATGTGATCAATATTGGTCTTGAGAGGATGAACAACAGAGATGGTATGCAAGGTAATGGATTGGAGAACAGACTTAATCAGTACTGTTCTGCCACCTACTGAGAGCAACTTGCCTTTCCAACCTTGTGTTCTATTGATGACTTTGGTGACCAAATGATTGATAAAAGAGATCTTTTATCTCCCCTGATAGATAGGACATCCCAAGTAATTGAAAGGGAATGAGGAGTAAGAAAATCCAGTAATCCTTTTAATATCAGCAATAATAGAAGGATGTGTTTTAGGAGAGACCAAGAAAGAAGATTTATTTTTGTTGACCATTTGCCCAGATACTTGCTCATAAGTTTCCAATTTGTTGATCATCATGGCAATAGAGAGCAAGTCCCCAGAAGAGAACAAAATGGTGTCATTTGCGAAGGTAAGATTGGTGATCATAGGGCTACCAGAATCCATGGAGTAGGGAATGAAGTTATCATTCATAAGTTGATCCATCATCCTTGTAAGCATTTCAACACCAATCACAAAAAGAGAGGGTGAGAGGGGGTCACCTTGTTTCAAACCTCTGCTAGATTTTAAAAAACCCATGTCTAGTACCATTGATGTTGATGGAGTACCAGTTGTTAGAGATAAGTCTAACCACCATGTCAATCCAACGCTCAGAGAATCCCATTTGTCTCATAACTTGGCAAAGATAATCCCAAGCCACCCTATCAAAAGCTTTGGCCATATCCAGTTTAAGAACTACATTACCATTATGGTTGGGCCTATTGATGTTGTGGAATAGTTCTTGGGTAAGCATAATGTTGTCAGCAATAGCCCTTCCCCTGATAAATCCTGCTTGATTGTGCGATACAACTTTGTTCATAATACTGGAAAGTATGTTATTAAGAAGCTTAGAGATAATTTTAGAAGTAAAATTGCTCAAGCTTATGGGTCTAAAATCAGAGAACTGATTGAGAGCCTCAATCTTGGGAATGAGGACCAGACAAGTATGAGTGAATGACCTGGGGAGAGTCTTGCCAGAGAAGAATTCTAAGATCATATTATAGAGGTCAGAGGAAATAATATCCCAATATTGTTGAAAGAATTTTCCCGAAAATCCATCAGGTCCAGGTGAACTGGAACTACTCATAGAAAAAACAGTACTTCTTACTTCATCAATATTGGGGATAGCTCCAAGAGCCAAGTTGTCATCCTCAGTAACAATTCTAGGAAGGCATCTGATAACAGAGAAGTCCCTGCAAGTGGTATCTTGGGTGAATTGTTGTTCAAAGAAGTGGACAGATTCGGCAGCAATGTCATTAATGTTCTCCAGCCAAGTACCATCTTGATCTTTCACTCTAGTCAACATCAATTTTTTCCTTTGAGAATTGATGACAGTGAAAGAATTTAGTGTTATTGTCACCTTCAGTGTACCACTTTAGACCAGCTCTGTCTCCAGTAAGACTCCACCTTTTTTATATGCATAATGAGTTGAGCATTGACATTATTGTACTCCATCCTGTTGATATCAGATTGTCATTACGAAAATTTTCTTCCAGCTCTTGTAATCTATTTTCTAATTCCTTAGTCTTGTCAAAAATATTTCCAATAGTGTGCTTGGACCAATAGGAAAGTTTTTTGCACACATTTTTAAGCTTAAGGTGAAACTTCCACATATTGTTGCCTTCCACTGGAATCTTCCAGGCATCTTCCACAACTTGCATAAAGCCTTCATGATCAGTCCAAAAATCCAGAAATTTAAAGTACTTAATAGGCTTCAACTGAGAGTTAGAAGCATTAATAAGAAGAGGGGTATGGTCAGATCTAGTCAAGTGAGAAACAGAAGTATCTCCAAAGATTTGAAGCCATTCAGTGTTCACAAGTACTCTATCCAGTCTAGCCCAAATTCTTTTCCTAGGTTCCCAACCATTGCACCAAGTAAATGGAGATCCAGTATAGCTGATATCAAGAAGACTGTTGTCCATAATAAAATTAATAAAGGGAAAACTTTTAGTCATATTGTGCGGATTCCCACCAAGTTTTTCCTCAGGGCTGACGATAGAGTTAAAATCCCCTGCCACCATCCAAGGGGAGTTATTGGTGTCTGAGAAAATTTTGATATTTTCCCAAAGATCCTCTCTGTTGTAGTCTTTGCAACTGGCATAAACCAAAGTCATGAATAAATCACCACCACTGTAGTTAATGGAGCACGTTATATGCTGAATGTGATCTTCTAGAATAATACAATTGAGAGAACGATCACAAAAAATCCAGATCTTGTTGCTAGCATTTGAATAAGCAAAGTCATAGCCCAGGCCAATCCTAAATTTATCCAGTTTGATCCTTCTACTAAAAGGTTCCATAAGAGCAACAAAAATAAAGTTGTGGGATCTTTTGAGTTGTTCGAGACTGTCGTAAGCACCTTGAGACTTAATGCCTCTAATATTCCATATTAATGAACTAATCATTAAAAAGATTTGGATTGATCATCTTTGTACTGTGAGGAATTGACAGAGCGCTTAGCATTGCTAATTTTGATACTTTTTCAGTCTATGGATGTGTGATCTCCTCTGTTAGAGATATAACCTCTAGGAGATAAGTTTTGTTTTTCAGTAATTTCATCAAGTGCCTGAGCTATTTCTTGAGGTATGTTGCTAGAGTTGAATAGAGTAGCCATCAAAGAGTTGTCAAGGTTTTTTTTGGAAGCATGTGTATTGTCTCCATCGGATTCAGAAGATTGTTCTTCAAAGCTCTCATAATCATTTTCAGAGTCAATTTCATCTTCTTAAGATTCCTCATTGCCATCTGTGTAATCAACATTGATATCAAAGTCAGAGTCCACCGAATTAATACTCTCTACATCAAAGTCCTTCTTGTTATCAGGAGGTTTATAATCTGGTATTCTAGTATTAGATGCTAGTTCTTGTTGAGTTTTAGGATCAGGGGGTCTAGGAGGCATCATTGATTTGGCCTTGGTTGTAGTATTTATAGAGGCAATATGATTCGGTTGTATAAGAGGTTTGGTAGAAACTTGTTTGGTATTGTGACTTGGTTTTGGAGTTTCTTGAGCATCCTTTGGTATAGTAACGTTAGTAGTAGTGTTTTGATCATCCTGTCTGTGAGAAGTATTGAAACTCTTGCTTTGAGAAGGAAGGGTGGTGGTAATGTGCCGAGTTTGGATGTTCTTGGTTTGAGATGTGCTAGCAATGTTATTGGCTTCAGGAGTAAGTTTGTTGGATGTGGTATTTTGATCACTGGTTTTTTCGTGAGTCTTGTTTTGGGCCTGCCAGTGCACTTTCTTCTTGGTACCCTTATTGTTTTTCTGCATATTTTGATTGGTTTGGGGGGCTACATGGTTTTGGGTTTGACTCTGGTTAACACAAGTATGATTGTTCTGAGTGATAGGATCAGACTCTTTCATAGTATTTTGTTCAGCATCTTGTTCCTGATTGTTGACTGATTGAACCTGTTGAAGAGCTTGTTCATTGTTTCTCCTAGTGTTATGCTGCCCAGATTTCTTGCTGCCTCTTTGCACCTGCCAAGTATCTTTTTCAACCTCTTTGTTGTTGAGCGCCAGTGCCTTCGCACTTTGAACTTCCTCATCCCTTTTTTTGTTTCTACATGTTACAATGTCATGACCTTGCGTAGTACAATACTTGCAGTAAGAGGGGACACCTTCATATTCAATATCCAGCCAATACCCCCCTTCTTCCTCACTATCCAGTCTTTTGAATCCAACCCATAGTTGATCTTGATGAGGTTTGAGCAAGTCAATTTCGACTTTGAGTTTGGCCACATTTCCCCTAGACTTAAAATAAGTAGCCATATCCGGAGCCATAGCAGTGCCAACTGAACTAATCATTTTTGATAGAATATCCCAACGAAAGAAATGCCATGGAAGCTGATGAATAAGGATCCAAACAGGAGCTATAATAGTTTCATTTTCAGGGTTAAAATCTGGAGTCCAGCTTATAACTTTCATAACGTAAGGTCCTAATGTGATGAAAGGTTTGAAATATAAGTGGTGAAAATGTGCCTCAACAGTAAAGTCTAGATAGACATGGTTTGGATCGAAATAGGCAATTTTGACACTTCCTTTTAGAGGGAAATGACTGACAAAAAGTTTCCTGAGTTCATCCATATTCGGCTTGCCTTTCGAGAATTTACCAACTATAGTATACTTGCAATCTTCAGCTAAGTTAACAAAGTAATCTTGAGCTGAAAAATAAACAGTTGGCTTACCCTTGTGAGTGTCGTGTTTGAACTAAACTGGAATTTTGTCTTTCGTGCTGTTGATGAGGGCTTCAGAGACAGTTGAAGCAAAGGATGGTTTCGATATCAGATTGCTAGGTCTGTTCTGCATTTTGGTAAAATTGTTCCCAGTTGAAGCATATTCGACAGGTCCTCTGTTAGTATCCTTGTTGAATGGAATCTTGATTTCGGTATTCTTTGAGCTAGAGGTTGTGTTGTAGCCTTGGTTATGCCTCGAAGGGGGGTCGAAATTGGAAGAGACTTTTGGAGTCAAAAGAACAGAGGTGTGTTTTGAGTGATTGTTTATTTGATTTTGTTGGTTGTTGGAGGAATTGTTGTTGTTGATTTGTGTCGGGGTGGTAGTCTTATCGCTAGAATTGTCTGGTTGGTGTTGACTTTGAGTTTGAATGGCAGTTTCCGGTGATTGGAGATGGGTTTGGGTGGAGGATGCCGGTGGAATTTTTCTACCGTTGGTTGAATTAACGGTAACCTGGCGACTGTCAGTCTGAGGTGTCGTTCTTTCATTAGCTTTTGTGAGGGGAGGGTCCGGTGGATCTGGTGGTGTGAGAACTGGGACCACCTGTGGTGTTCCATTCAATTCTGAAGTTGACATAGAGAGAAGTCAGAGCTAAATTTTATAGAGAGAGAAAACCTTGTTCAACATTCCATATTTTCTCCACAACTTCAAATCATTTATTATTTTGAATATAGACTCAAAAAACAGTAGGGAACAAAGATCAAATGTCAAAAACAACTAAAATACATGAATCAAAAGCAATTTTTTGATTTGGGACTAATTTTTGTTTTTTTGAATTTCTTTTTTAATACGGGTGAAATTTTTAAACTCTATAAATGATTTTAGAATTTTGATTTTTCAAAAAAAAAATAATAATGTAACCAGAATTTGAGATGATTTAATATGTTGAAAATTTGGGAGTTGTTTATGTTTTATGTGTTCTTGGTGTTTTAAAGGAAGAACAAGCAAAAAGCGTACAATTGATCTAAAAACATCAATTGAAAAGTGTTAAACCTTGTTTGAGGTGTAAAAAGTGGTTTTGCAAAATCGGAGTTAAAAAATGGCATGGATGAGCCTTTTCTTTAACAGCAATAGCATAGATGAGTCAAACTTTTAACGGATGGCATAAATGAGCATTTTCTGAAAGTTCAATGGCATATTTGAGCTTTTTCCCAAAGAAAAAAAAGAAGCTTAAATCATATGTCCTAATTTGTCTCCATTATTATCATTTTTTTGATACTTAAATAGTTGATACTTAAATAGTGGGCCTATTTTTTTACTTTTTATATGTTGTTCACTTCTCTTTTATTCACTCCTCTTTTCTTTCATTTTATGTTTTTTTTTTTTTTGCTCTTAACAAATATCCAATTCTCAAATACACAATTAAATAATTAATACATTTGATTTTAAAAAATAAAAATAAACACATTTTATGTTAAAATGACTTAAACACTTAAAACGGTTAACATTACAAATAAGTTTATTGTTTGATATTTTTAATAGAATCAAATAAACTCAAAACACAAACTAATTTACTTTAGCATATAAACTGATTAGATAAGATTATTTTTGTTTTAAAATTATAGATATTGTTATTCAACATAACCATATTTAAAAATAAGAATGACGACGGAGTACAACAGGGCAGGGGCGACAGATTCATAAACGTTTTAAAAAAATTACATGGGATGAGGCGGGTCACAGAGTAATTTAAGTCTTTTGTATTAAAACTTAAAATGCTTAATTTATTCTTCAAGAATTAATCAGTTCCATACAAATTTTATTATTTATTATAATATCAGACAGTCTTTATATTATTATAATAATAATAATAATAATAATAATAATAATAATAATAATAATAATAATTAATATTATTATTATTAGTAGAATTCATTTTCTTTATCCTCACATTTAAGTATTTAAAAAATTATAACTAAATATAAGAAAAATAATTGATAATCTCTGTTAAGAAAATGACTATAGATATATAAATTAAAACATAATTAAAAAAAAAAAGCAACATAATGTCTCATACCAAAGTAGTCAAGAGTGGGGGATGATCAAGCTCTTTGCCTTTTGGGGGCAAGGCGTTCTTCATTATTTCCGCATAGGAGGCATAAAATTCACTGACCATAACTGCACTATACTTGTCCGGGGGGTCCGCCATCCAGTCACATTTGTGCCTCTTAATTAATGCATGTATTGTCGGGGTGCTGTGAAGACTCCCGATAAGTACATGTGGCTCCTTCATAATAGGTCGGACTCTCTTGTTTTAGGAATTCTGGTGGATGGCATCCAAGTAAATATCAAACATGCCCACGACGCACCACCGATTTGGCTCACCACAGCTTGTACCGACTCAGAGGGTCTAGTAGGTGGTGCATCCTCTTCGCTAGATTGTGATGAGCTAGAGTTAGAATCTGAACTGGATTGTGACCCGGAGCCTGACTCGGACTGAGAGTCGAATGCCTGTGACGTACTCCCCTCGCCTAATGATTCATCTCCCACTTCAGACTGGGGGAGTTGAGCCTTGTGGGGGTTCGGTTGTGCCAACCAGATTCAGTACCACCTCTATTTGCTTGGAGTGTTGTCGAGTGGTCTGGGGTTTCTTTGGTGAGTCATTTCCCACGTCAGGGTTGTATTCTGATCAACTTTTGTCACGATCCAGGGGTACCCCCTAGATGTAACATAGCGTATATAACCCCGAAGGACCCCATAGAAGCCACCTAGCTCTCATAACATAAGAAATAGAACAATAAGAGTAATACAATAGTCCAAGTCCAAAATATTTTATAAAAGAAAAGCGGAAGTCTAAAACATCTGTCTCATCATAGCCATCTAATACAATAGAATGAAATTGGTCCTGGCCCATACAACATGTCCAAAAGAGAAATACATGAAGGAAACTGAAAATAATAAACTCCGTCCTCGAAGCATGAGGACTCACCAAAATTCGGAAATCACGAACTCAACTACTAGCCACGAAACTTAGAAACCTGTCTGTCGGACCCTACATTTGGAAAAAATGTAGGCAAGAGTATGTGTTAGTACAATACAATGTACCAAGTATGATAGCCATGCATAAAACATTTAAAACATGCTAAAAGGGATATTTCATTTCATGACATGCAATTGACCAAGCTAAACATGATAAAAAGAGTCATAAAACATGAGTCATAAAACATGAGTCATAAAATCATGGTTAATGCAAGATAACTTCATCTTTAAAACCTTTGAACTCATGTGCGATACTTATTGAAGTAACCTTAGTTCATTATTAATATGGGGAATTAGCCTTAACCGACATAGAGACCATGTAAGCTATAACATGATCCCCCGGTGTCTCCCACACCGAAAGGGTTGTCCTACTTGCCAAGGTAGAATCATGAACTTCTAGCTTAAGTGGATCCACTAGCTAATCAACCTATGGGGGCACATAGTTAAGGGATAAGGAGATTGCTACTAGCAACCCGGCCTCTACTAACGGGGGAGCTTCCATCTCATGAGATTGCTTCTAGAAACCCGGCCTCTACTACGGGAGAGCTTCCATCTCATTATCAATATCCTCTCGGTGCTAAGCATAAATTCCACGGAATAGTCGTTTCTTACTTTGACCTTATTTTTCATGGAAAGGTGTCCTTGGACAACCAATCCAAGCTAGTTTTATTAGGATAGCTCTTACTCTTGATTCATTTAGGTGAGAAAGCCTTTCAACCTAACAATCCTTTCTATGTGAGAAAACTTTTCACATCATGCTTAGGTGTGTTTATAAGAATATCCTTTCAATAACAGAACAACAACATCATCATTGATACTTTACTCTCAAAGCATCCTTAAAACATTTGCATAGATTTCATAAGAAAACGCATAAGTCCATAATTTACCTCTTGAGGTTCAAAACCCACTTTTAATCATCAATGCTTAGAAAACATGGGTTAGATATGGATTTCATCATAAATTCATGTAAAGCTTGCAAACATGCTTCAATGGAGGAATTGAGACCTTGACTTGAAACCCTAGGTTGAATCCTTCATCTTCTTAAAGTTTCTAGAGAGAGAAATATTTTCGAGAGTTCTTCTTTTGTGAATTTGGAAGAATGAAGTGAATGGGCTAATTTGGGGTTGAAAATACTTATATAGGGGTCTTAGTGAAGGGTAAAACGACGTAGTATAGGAACTAATTAATTAGAAAAAGACCCAACTGCCCCTGAAAATAACTGCTAGCTGACCTCCGACGGACCCCAGTCGACGGACCGTGATCTGACCTATGGTCCATCATGGTGGACCGTCGTTGGTCATCTGTAACTTGTTTTTGGGCCTTCTAACCACGGACTGTGGTCTGGACTACAGTTTGTAGGTCAGGCCGTGGTCCTGAGCCCTCAGACCACTGCTAGGCAGGCCAACCACGGACCACACCTACAGTCTGTGGTCCCTTCCACGGGCCGTGGGTGGCCGGCGTGGGTTGCACCTGCAACTTCTGGGAATTGGTTTTATTTCCCTTTTTTGAATACAGGGTGTTACAATATCTCCCCCTTGGGATCATTCGTCCTCGAATGAGATTCAAACTAGTTCTAAAAGAGTAGGAGAGGAACTAACAACCCAACCTAAGAATGCAATGTATGTAACCAAGGAGGAACTATCGACTCCAAGCTAGGACGTTCTCAAAACATCATAAGAGGGGTGAAACTAACTCTAACAGCCCATCATGCATGCAATGCACATATACAAGGAGGAAACATCAACTCCAAGCTAAACATACTCAAATGCATCATAAGGAAGTAGGAACTACATCTAGCAACCCAATATACATGAATTTTCAAAATTTCTCATGTTCAAGGAGGAACTACCTTCTCCAAGCTAAAAGCATGCTCAACACAATCTCATGGAGCCCGTATGCAATTTTTTCTCAAAAAGCATAGCTAAAGCATGTTCATCAATTCATCTCATGAAGTCTATAGGAAACTCATACTCAATGCACCACAACATGAGGAAAATCAATCATATAAACTTATTTTCTTTCAAAACACAAGTTTCTCATGAACATGAATAACATAAGGAAATCATGGAAACACATAAAAACACATGACTCCAAAACAAAGGTCAAACCAAGAGGAACTCATTACCTCAAGCTAGAGTAGGAGTAAAAGGAAAAAGATGAGGATATCGGGACATCATATCAGCCTCGGCCTCCCAAGTAGAATCCTCAACTAACTGATTCCTCCACAAAACTTTCACAGAAGAACTTCCTTGTTTCTCAACTTCTTAACTTGTCGGTCCAAAATCTCAACCGAAACTTCCTCATAAGAAAGACATTTATCAACCAAAATCGAGTCATGTTGTCACCGAGTGCGAGGCAAACCAACAAAAAAGTCCATATTCAAGTCTTCCCACTTCCAAGTAGGAATGCTAATGTCTTGGGATAGACCTCCCGGTCTCTGATGCTCAACCTTAACTTGTTGGCAATTTGGACACTTAGCCACAAATCCCGCAATATGCTTCTTCATCCCATTCCACCGATAGACCTCCCATAAATCACGGTACATCTTGGTGGCTCCCGGGTGAATGGAATACCGTGAACTATGGGCTTCTGTCAAGATTTTCTCCCTTAAGTCACCAATATTCGGAACACATAAACAACCTTTGTATCTAAGTACACCATCTCCCCCTTGTGAGAAAGTCTCAACGGATTTCTTAAGCACCGCTTCTTTCAATTCTAATAAAATTGGACCAAGACCTTGCATGGATTTCACATCTGCCACAAAAGACGATTCAGAACTATTGTGAACCATAACACCACCCTTGGTGGAGTCCACCAATTGAACACCCAATTGAGCCAATCTATGAACATCTCAAACCAACTCTTTCTTTTCTTCTTCAATATGAGCAACACTACCCATAGACAACCGACTAAGAGCATCCGCTACCACATTAGCTTTACCGGGGTGATAAAGAACACTCATGTCATAATCTTTCAATAACTCAAGCCACCTTCTTTGGCGAAGATTTATATCTTTTTGATTAAACATATATTGCAAACTCTTATGATCGGTAAACATATCTATATGCACACCATACAAATAATGTCTCCATATCTTTAAGGCAAAAACAACCGCCGCTAGTTCAAGGTCATGGGTGGGATAATTCTTCTCATTAATTTTAAGTTGCCTTGAGGCATATGAAATCACTTTCCAATTTTGCATAAGCACACATCCTAACCCAATTCTTGAAGCATCAAAATAAACCACAAAGCCATCCGTCCCTTCTGGTAAAGTCAACACCAGAGCGGAAGTAAGTCTATCTTTCAACTCTTGAAAACTCTTTTCACACAACTCGGTCCATATGAACTTAGCCTTCTTTTGAGTCAAAGTCGTCAAAGGAGAGGCAATTGAACATAATCCCTCAACAAACCTTCTATAATAACCGGTTAAACCCAAGAAACTTCTAATATCCGAAGGAGTTAGAGGTCTAGGTCAACTCTTGACCACATCTGTCTTCTTAGAATCTACCTCAATACCCTTACTTGAAACAATATGACCAAGGAAAGCTACGGACCTTAACCAAAATTCACATTTGCTAAACTTTACAAAGAGTTGTTGGTCCTTAAGCATTTGCAACACGATCCTCAAATGATCAATATGCTCATCCTCACTCCTGGAGTAGATCAAAATATCATTAATGAACACAATCACAAATATGTCAAGGTATTGTATAAAACCCTATTCATCAAATCCATAAATGTCGCCGGTGCATTAGTCAACGCAACCCTTAGAAATCATCTTTCTATCTTTAAGACAAGAGATAAACTGACCCTTAGGCATAAAATTTCCTCTCTTACACTCTAGGACAGACTCATTTGGAAACTGAAACTTGACTACACGAGTTCTATAATCAATAGAAGCATAACATGAATGCAGCCAATCCATACCCAAAATGACATCAAAATCTAACATAGAAAGCTCTACCAAGTCAACAAGAGTAACTCTATGGGACAAGGAAACGAAACACTTTCTATAGACCCTCTTAGCCAAAATAGAATCACCAACAGGAGTAGAGACAAAAAAAGGATCTAACAACACATCGAGGAGCACATCAAACCTCATAGCCACATATGGCGTCACAAAAGACAAGGTAGCACCGGGATCAAGAAATGCATATACGTCTAGTTGAAAAACTTTCAACGTACTGGTAACCACATCGGGAGAACTCTCTTGCTCACCACGAGTTTGAAGTGCATAGAAGTGGTTTGCTTAGGAGCATTGCAACCCGAACCACTAGGAGGAGCTTGTTTTCCCTCTCTTCCTTTATTCGTAAGCATCAGGCAATCCCTTATTTTGTGACCACTTTTACTACACCATCGTGCCGGCTAGGCACCTACCCTCGTGCTTCTTTCCACACTTAGTATAAGTTGACCTAGACACTGAAGATCCACTACCATTACTTCATTGAGACTTAGGGTTAGACACCTTATCTTTGTTGAACTTTGGAGGAGCATTGGAGGAATCTTGACCAGAAAACCTTTGTCAAAATCTAGGGCGACCTTGTCCATCGGACTTACATGAGAGAAATTTCCATCACCGGTCTTAGCCCTCATTACCTCTCTAGACTTTTCCTTAAGTTTTTCCTCCTCAATTTGTTGTGCATGCACCATGAGACGAGAGATGTCCATAGCATGAATGAGCATGGCGGTTCGGCACTCTTTAACTACCATTCCGGACACATCCGAAATGAACTTACTCATTCTAGCCCTTGAATCCGCAACCATTGTTGGAGCATACTTCGACAATTGAGTAAACTTTAGAACATACTCCCTCACACTCATACTCCCTTATCGGAGGTTAATGAACTCAAGCACCTTGGCTTCCCTCATCTCAAGGGGAAAAAACCTATCAAGAAAAGCAGCTTTAAACTTCTCTCAATCAAGAGGACCCGCATCTTCTGATCTCCCTTCTTTCCATTGGTTATACCATATTTGAGCCACTCATTTTAGTTGATAAGCGGCCAAATCCACCTCTTACACCGGCGTAACTCCCATGATCATCAAAACCTTGTAGACCTCATCAATAAACTCTTGAGGATCTTCCTCAACTTTAAAACCATGAAACTACGGAGGATTCATCCTAGTGAAGTCCCTCACTCTTGAAGCCGCCATACCCATATTTGGGTTCATGGGAACCGCAACCTTTCTATTTTCTTGGGCCGTCACCGCTTGAGCCAACACTTGAAAAGCAACCCTAAAATCCGTATTAGATACTTGTTCGGCCAAAGAATCGACCGAAACTTGAAGAGCTTTGAGAGGAGCTTCTTATTCCTCGTTCTCCCTCACATTCCTTCTAGCATAAGCTCTTCAAGTAGCCATATCATGAAGAACATAGGATAAAGATTAGGAGAGAGACTTTATAGAGTTAAACTCTATCGCATGACTTAAGAGTAATGAAAGAAGTGGAGTTTCCTTAACATCTTGTAGACTCTCATTCATAAATGTGGCGCGCTTCACACTCATGAACAAGATTCTACTAGACGTGGCTTATGAGACACCCTAGGAGCATTCTAAACCTTGTGTTATGATACCAAGTTGGTCACGACCCAGGGGTACCCCCTAGATGTAACATGGTGTATAGAACCCCGAAGGACCCCATACAAGCCACTAGCTCTCATAACATAAGAAATAGAACAATAAGAGTAATACAATAGTCCAAGTCCAAAATATTTTATAAAAGAAAAGTAGAAGTCTAAAACATTTGTCTCATCATAGCCATCTAATACAATAGAATGAAATTGGGCCTAGTCCATACATCATGTCCAAAATAGAAATACATGAAGAAAACTGAAAACAATAAACTCTGTCCTCGAATCATGAGGACTCACCAAAGCTCGGAAATCACGAACTCAACTACTAGCCACGAAACTCAGAAACCTGTATGTCGGACCCTACATTTGGGAAAAATGTAGGCAAGAGTTTGCGTTAGTACAAAACAATGTACCAAGTATGATAGCCATGCATAAAACATTTAAAACATGCTAAAATGGACATTTCATTTCATGACATGCAATTGACCAAGCTAAACATGATATAAAAGAGTCATAAAACATAAGTCATAAAATCATGGATAATGCAAGATAACTTCATATTTAAAACCTTTGAACTCATGTGTGATACTTATTGAAGTAACCTTAGTTCATTATTAATGTGGGGAATTAGCCTTAACCGACATAGAGATCATGTGAGGTATAACATGATCCCCCGGTGTCTCCCACACCGAAAAGGGTTGTCCTACTTGCCAAGGTAGAACCATGAACTTCTAGCTTAAGTGGATCCACTAGCTAATCAACCTATGGGGGCACATAGTTAAGGGATAAGGAGATTGCTACTAGAAACCCGACCTCTACTAACGGGGAAGCTTCCATCTCATGAGATTACTTCTAGAAACCCGGCCTCTACTAAGGGAGAGCTTCCATCTCATTATCAGTATCCTCTCGGTGCTAAATATAAATCCCACGGAATAGTCATTTCTTACTTTGACCTTATTTTTCATGGAAAGGTGCCCTTGGACAACCAATCCAAGCTAGTTTCATTAGGATAGCTCTTACTCTTGATTCATTTAGGTGAGAAAGCCTTTCAACCTAAGAATCCTTTCTATGTGAGAAAACCTTTCACATCATGCTTAGGTGTGTTTATGAGAATATCCTTTCAACAACATAACAACAACATCATCATTGATACTTTACTCTCAAACCATCCTTAAAACATTTGCATAGATTTCATAAGAAAATGCATAAGTCCATAATTTACCTCTTGAGGTTCAAAACCCACTTTCAATCATCAATGCTTAGAAAACAGAGGTTAGATATGGATTTCATCATAAATTCATGTAAAGCTTGCAATACATGCTTAATTTCATAAAACTCTTCCTTGAAGATCAAAATCCCACATCATATGTATCATAACTTGAAAATATAGGGATTACATGGGTTCATGAGGAAATCATCCTAAAAATTATCATATTTCATCAATTCATGCATAAGAGATCATAATTCAATTATATATATCAATAATCAAAATAAACCATGCTAATTGAAGAAAATCCTAACTCAATTAGGGAAGTCTACCTTTAGGAATAGAGGAATTTGGGAACTCCATGAATGGAAGGAATCAATGGATGAAAACTATCATATCTTGAATCCAAATGCTAACCTTCAATGGAGGAATTGAGACCTTGACTTGAAACCTTAGGTTGAATGCTTCTTCTTCTTCTTCAAGTTTCTAGAGAGAGAAATATTTTGGAGACTTCTTCTTTTGTGAATTTGGAAGAATGAAGTGAATGAGATAATTTTGGGGTTGAAAATACTTATATAGGGGTCTTAGTGAAGGGTAAAACGACGTAGTATAGGAACTAATTAATTAGGAAAAGACCCAACTGCCCCTGAAAATAACTGTCAACTGACCTCCGACGGACCATCGTCTGACCTACGGTCCGTCCTGGTGGACCGTCGTTGGTCATCTAAGACTTCTTTTTGGGCCTTTGAACCACAGACCGTGGTCTGGCCTACGGTCCGTAGGTCAGGCCGTGGTTCTGAGCCCTCAGACCACTGCTAGGCAGGCCAACCAAAGACCACACCTACGGTCCGTGGTCCCTTCCACGGGCCGTGGCTGGCCGGCGTGGGTTGAACCTACAACTTCTGTAATTGGTTTTATTTCCTTTTTTCGGATTCGGGGTGTTACAACTTTGTTCATCATTAGTGGTTTCTTTCCTCAACTGCTATTTAGAAGCGACCCTAGCTCGAGCTGAAGGTCTGGTGCATTTCCCCACCTCTTTTTGGCATTGTACATGTGGAAGACTTGTTAATAACTGAGAAGTGGGGAAAGAAGGCAAGAAAAACTAAAAATGAATCACTGAAACTAAAAAACTCACAGAAAGAAGTATAAGCGGTCGTTGTTCAAATAAAGAACATAATAGAGGTTAGGGTCGATCCCACGACGTATAAGGTCTAGACTTAGTCTAATTGATTGTTAATTGTACTTTTTGTCGAATTTTTTCTATAAAAGGGGGGGGGGGGGTTTGTAAAACAAAGACTTGATTTATTTAATTCAGTAACCAAGTAAGTAGGATTGAATGTTTTGTAGAATCAATAGAAGATAAAAGTAGGGTATATGTGTTCCCCACAAGTCCTTAATGCAATAAACCTTATAGTAGTAACAGTTTCTAGTGTTTAACATGTAAAGTCAGTAAGTTAGATATCTCCTAAGTGGTTGGTCTCCCAAATAGGAAATTTCACCACACAACTTGGTTGGTCTACGGGTGTGTGTCTTAGAAACCCTTACCCTTGACCACAGATTAGCGCTTATAGAGGTGGTTCAAGCTATTAGATGAAGGTTGTAGTCGTCAAATCTCCATTGTTTAATCTATTTTCCCATTCATTACTTTCTTGATCGGGCAAGTAGGTTAAGGAGGGTTCTAACATTGCGCACCGTTAAAAACAATCAAAGCGAAGATATTAACAATAGATGCATAAACATTATTCAATAATTACTAATTATTAGGTCTATATTGTTAAGTTCTCATGGTTTCCATAACTCTGGTTGTGGATTAAGCAACTCATGCTCCGGGTAATCACAATACATATTAATATTATTAAAATAAATCATGAACTTACAATTAGAGTAGTTGAATTCTGGAATCTTGAATTGACGAACAAAATAGGTATTATAAACCAATGATTCAAGACTTAAATGAAAAAGTGTTTACCAAAATAATTCTCAAATCCAAAACTCATTGCATAAACTGTCTAACATTCAAAACTGAAATAATAAAGGACTATTTATAGACATCTAATCCTAAATAAACTAGAAAAATGAAACATAGAAAAATCTGGACTCGATAATCATTTCTACAGTTAGGTCCTACGGCTTGTAGAGACCTTTCGTCAAAACATCATCCCCAATATATCTTCTGGACTTTTTTACGGGTATGTTCTACGACCCATAGAACTTTGAAGTGCTGGAGATCAAACTCTCTAATGTTTTCTACGACTTGGACTTATGGTTCGTAGAAGTTCTTACGGCTCATAGCCTGGTCTAGTTGTCTAACACTTAGCTCAAAAAGCCAGTGCTTCACTCCGCAAATCATTCCTACGACTCGTAGAAGTTCCTACGGCTCGTAGGTTGATTAATAATCCTCCAAAAAGCTGTTGTTTTAACTCTTTTTCATCCCGACCTATGAAAAAACTATTTTCCTGCAAAATAAAAATAAAATACCATCAAATCAACTAACAAATGCTTAAGACACATGCATAAATTCAATTTTAAAGTATGATAAGTACCGTAAATTTGTGGTACATCAATATGCTATATTCTTCAAATACATGATGTGTTCGTGCCTATAACACTTGTCTCTTCAAGACTCCCATTTATGAGTGTCGAAGTCATGATAAGTATAAGCTATAATTTAATAATATTTATTCTTATTCTAGATCCTCATACTTAGTCATTTAGTGACCCTCCCTATGTTATGATAGTGGTGTTGATAGCAGCTAAATGATGATTTTAAATGGGAAGATACTTGTCCCTTATTTACAAGATCGTGGTATGCTCATTTTATGTAAGGTTATAAAAGTGAAGGGATATCAAGGATCTATTATATTAAATAGTTAGATAAAAAGTCTTTGTGTGTCTCTTGATAATAGTCCTTAAAAAATTTAGCTTGTAAAGACATTAGGAAAGCTAACGGTTGTTAGATGGGTTGTTTACCTTGAAGTCCATGAAGTGGTTATAGTGATAGGCTTAAATATTATGTTGATAACATATGAATGAATGCATTATACACTAGTAGCTTCTTGATTTGAACTCGAGGTTAGTTGAATGGTGTGGTAAGAAATAGTATTCTTGAAATGGAATTCCCTACATAAATATAGGATTAGAACATTCATATTACGTGTAGAACCTTGTGACTCCAGATTAGGCTTGAATATTGTGAGAGCATGTGGTTAGACTCAGACTTGAGTAGAAGTAGTCATATGTATCCTTGTGAGGGTTATAAGTTGCAGCTGATAGAAGGATAGTATTCAAGAGAAGAATTATAGTTGAGAAGTGTTTTTAAGCTTAAAAGTCAGTAGTCATATCGCTTAAGGTATAATAGAACTATTCTTACCTCCTGCCTAGGATACCTAGTTTCTGTCAAGTAGCTTCAGATGGAGTGTGACCCATGTTCAATCTATATCGTTCATGCTTTATGAACCCATGTTGGTGTCTCACATGGATTATGCCTTCCCTCAAAATGTTAAAAGAGCTCTTTTTTCAAGTCTTATAGAGACCGATAGAGGCCAAGTTCACGACCTTTTTTATGTTTTTCCTGCCTATACTAGTTTTAACGCTCTTAGCTCATGCTTCTACATTTCTCATCGTTGATTGCTAAACGCTTATTGTTTGTACAATTTAGTTTATACTAGGATATATAACAAAAATAGCCCAAGAAAACCTTAGGTTCCTCTATTCACATGTCTATTCTAATTTTGATCTTTATTCGAGGATAAATGATCCCAAGGGAGATATATTGTAACACTCCATAAGTTTTAGAAAAGATTTGAACCATCCTTCGTATGCGTATAGGTCCGAACTTGATGATTTATAATTTGTAAATTATATGTTAAGGTCCTTTACTAAGTGTAGTAAGTGTATCAGATGTGTTTTAGAATCGTAAGGTACCTCAAACACCAAGCCAAGTTCAAAGCATTTATATTGACTAAGTTTTCACATGAGTTCATATAATTGTCAACTTCAAACAATCATATATCTCACATATAAAGAGTTAGGAGGGAAAATTCATAGTTTCTAATAGGTTAAGGGCATTTTTTATCCAATAGGTGAAAGGAGTGCATTATCAAACCCCAAGGCAATTAATAATAATAGTATATACTTGTGAAAATAGAAAATAATTAGGAATACTTGAGGAGAACTCTTGGGATGGGAGTTCTGAATAACTTGCACTTAGTGTGTGTTTGATTTCCAATTTTTTAATGTTTGGTTGGTTAATATGTTTGGAAAACATTTTCACTAGAAAAAAAAGTTCCTTAATTATGAGAAAAATGACTTTCCTAATGCCTAATGGAAGTAGGAAAAACAAGTTGGATAAGTGGCATTCCAAATATTTTGTCTCCTTCAATTCCACCCCTTGACCATCCCATCCCCCGCTACTTTTGAAACCCCACTTCTCATCCCATCTCGCCTCCATAGTATTTTGCTAGATAATATATAAATGTTCTTGAGATAATATTTTCTTACTTACTTACCAAACACTAGAAAATAAGTAAGAAACACACTTATTTTTCAAAAAAAATATTTTTCTCGAAAATCATTTTCCGTACAAAACATTTTCTTTCGTACCAAACACAATCTTAAATATTTCCATTTCGTTTGTCTTGTATAGTCCATCTTTGACTTGTAGTCACATACGGAATTATGAATAAAGATGTAAATTATTCATTATTCATTATAATTAATTGAATTCTTTAAGGGTATTTTTGTAAACAAACAATTTATTTTTAGAATTTATACAATGTATATTATTTTAAATATAACAAACCAAACAATCAATAAGAAATAATCTCAGCATAATTAATCCATCATAATTTATCCCAACATAACTTATCCCATCAAAACTAATCCCAGCACAACTTGTATTCAAACTAAACGACTCTGTTTTATTTTACTTGTTCTTATACTAAAAATAGATTTTTTTTACTTGTCCATATTATAAATCAAGAGTGCTTGTTTTTATACTATCATTGGTATTAAATAACAACATAAACTTAAAATAGTAATAGTCAAATGTGGAGTTCCAAATCATTCTTAATAAGGTTAGTTTTATAAAATACACACCCCAATAAAAAAAAATAAAAAAAAATGTGTCAAATCAACATATATTAGCCAATTAAAATGAATATTCCCTCTCAGTGTTTTCAAAAACATTTTTTGGAGCGAGTTTCGGGGCGGGGCGCACCAAAAACGCACCGGGACGCAAATGTAAGGCGTAGATCCATAGGGCGTAAGTCCTAGAATTTGGGGCGTAAGCTCCAAGCGTGAAAACGTAAGTCCTGGGTGTAAAAACGTATGCTCTGGGCGTTTTTTTTTTATATTTTATTTTTGAACCTTTTTTGCTTTAAATCATATTTTTGTTATTGGTGTAATGATATTTCTCAAATAGTAATTGTAATACTTTTTTTCTTTATTATTGGTGATTAATACCTTTCTCAAGTAAAAATCATAATATATATATATATTATAGGTTGTTTAATAAAATTTATTTGTAAAATAATTGAAAGTTTTACTTTTACTTTATTTTAGTAATAAAATTATAAAATTAAATATACATGAGACTAAGCCCCGTAGATCCATAAGACTTATGCTCTGTGTCTCGGGGCTTACGTCTCGCCCCGTACTGCATAAAATGTCTCGCCTCACGCGCCCACCTTTTAAAATATTATTCCCTCTAATTCATACTAAGTGAATTATTAGGTATATCATACCCATAAGAAAAATATTAAGAACATAAAATAAAGACTACTTTTCAAATGGTGGAAAGTGATGTGTACGTATAACTAATTACTCCTAGGTTGTAGTTTATTTTATCGAAAATCCATTTTTCATATATATTTTTACTTCTCTATGATATAATTTTCTATCTATAATTGTAATGTTATTTATTAAGATAATATCTTTTTATAAAATTAGCCCTTTATAATATATATACTCAAATATTGCATAATTATTTTTTATGAAATATAATATTAAGCCCTTTATAATATATATACTCAAATATTGCATAATTATTTTTTATGAAATATAATATTAAAATATTTATGATGATCATCATTATTATGCATATATTAAATTATAAGATTAAATGCATGTACTGAAATGTCAAACTTTTGTGCATGAAAAGTACCTTTACGTTCTTTTGATGTTAAAATTAACTTACATCTACAAGCAAGTACGTGGCTTGCTATTCGTCTTTTATACGCCCATTAATTGTCCACAAAATTGTTACATTTTGCCTATGCAAAGTATGACAACACTTTTTTTTATTATATCAAAGTACAAAAAAATTACTATATCTTAATTTTCTAAAATAACAATTAAAATATTTTGAATTTTTATTTTTAATAAAGACGATAAGTAAAATTATCAGACAAAATAACTTAACTTGTTACATTAGTCTAACAAGTTAGTTACCATTTATTAGAAATTATCAATTAATATTGCTATGAAATAGAGTTACCTACAATATAATTACCTCTTTAATTGGACTCTTCAAAGCTAGCTAGGGGGTTTCAAGTAGTGAAACATGGATTGGGTATAGTGGTGAGATTACTTTATTCTTAACTAGAGATGTCAGATTCGAGCTTTGGATATAAAGAAAATTCTGCTGGGAGCGTCACTCCCAAATGAATCTTGCAATATATGATCTGAATTTAATTAGAACTATAATGAAAGCTCCATACATCGAGTGAGATAAAAAAAAACACGTAGTATACCGTCCAAACCTTGATTAATAATGTATCCTAGTAATTTAAAAGGAAAAAATAATTTGGAAGCTATATATATATAGAGAGAGAGATTGTGTATTATTTGTTAAATTTTTCCAAAGATCACCACTTTAGTCATTTTCCATTAGTTTATGACTATCACATGCTATGTTACTAATTGTCATTCCCAATAAAGCGAAACGTAATATTTTCATCTTGACTCACTTTGTTTTAGTTAGTTTTAAGAAAATGTTACGCAGTAACTATTTAATTTTAAAATATTCATTTTACTTTTAAAGAAATGATGTATAATTATATAAATATCTATCACTTATTTTAAATTACCTAATTTAAAATTAAAAAAAAATTAAACTTTGTGTCAAGTCAAACTATATCATATATTAATGCCTGAGGAAGTAGCAAGCTATAGTATCAATCTCTTTTTCTATATTCATCAATCTATCAACTACGTACTGAAGAAATAATGTCTACTACAAGCTGCAGCTCTCCAATATTCTTAATAATATTTTTGCTTCTTCTCTTCATCCTCTACATCTTCACACTAAATAATCATTCCATCATCACATTTTCCTCTCATCCAACAGACAGTCAACAAGCATCCCTCACTCCTGTTACTCATCATGTTAATAAGGTACGTATATATAACCGAATTCTTTCTGGTTAAAGAATCTCTTTCTAGTTGCTCTGGAACAATTAGGAGGCTTTACGGACATTTACAAAGTGTGTTAATTGTCATATTTAGCAACAATTAAATTATTGTCGCTAAAGATCATTTTTCATTTGTATATATTTTATTTTATGTTGAACCCTCTTAACTAAATTTTTGGCTTCGCGACCGTATGGTTTACTATTTGCATGAACAGAAGAAGAGTAGTGTAGAAAAAATTGAAGAAGATTTAGGGAGAGCAAGAGCAGCTATTTGGAGAGCTATTCGTTCAAGAAACTATACTTCATATAAAGAAGATCAAAATTTCATTCCAAGTGGATCTATTTACAGAAATTCATATGCATTTCACCAGTTAAGTTTTACAATTTATATATTCTTTTATTTTACCCTCTCTATGTTTGGTAAGACACAAGTGAATGGAATGGAAAATATTTCTGAAAAATAAATATCTTGATTAACGTATAGTGTAATGATACAAGCAAAATATGGATAGTGTTTTGATGAAAGTTTTAAGTATTAATTAATATTGATAACAATGTCTAAATGTTGGTTAAAATAATGATATCATGAAGTTATTAAGAGTTGTAAAAGAAAATTGTTGACTTTCATCTAAAAGTGCTGGAATATTTTGGGAAAATATATTTTCTAATAATCAAACACTAGAAGATGATTTATTTTCTATAGAAAAAATTGCAGAAGAAATATTTTTGCTGTTAAGCGGATTTAGAATTTAAAGTTTATATATGGGTTAATATAACAATCTCAAGTTAATATACTAAAATAGTTGGGTTCACATTTAAAAAAATTCTTTCCCTCTATATACGAAAAGTTTTATGCAAAAGTTACCGGTTGCCATAAGCCCGTACATTGTACTCTTAACTCACTATACTAAAAATGATATTTAGCAACAATTAATTAAAGATAATAATTGTCGTTAATATATGTTTTTTTTTTTTTTTAAAATGTAACAATAGCTAAGAGATAGAGAGCTACTTGGTCAAATATTAGCGACAAACTCCTATCTTCCTTTTTTTTCTTTTTCTTTTTCTGAACAAGTTCAAAATCACACAACGCCCGTTGTTGGTGTACTAGTGACCATTATATTTTAGCACTCTTTGTAAATGTCGCTAAAGTTTATAGCGTTATTAGATCTAATGACAATAAACTAAAGTCAGTAGAGATTTTAGCACTCTTTATTAATGTGCATATTTATTACTGCTAAAAGCTATTTTTATAATGCAGGAGTTATATAGAGATGATGAAGAGATTTAAGGTTTGGACATACAAGGAAGGGGATTTGCCTATGGTACACAATGGACCTATGAAAGAGGTATATGCAATAGAAGGTCACTTTATTAGTGAAATGGAGAGTCATAATAAAGGGGGAAAAAAACTACCTTTTTTGGCTTCCAATCCTGATGAAGCTCATGCATTTTTTTTACCAATAAGTGTAGCATATATTGTTCAATATCTTTTTATTCCAGGCACAAATCATATTTTCAGAGCAAAATTACAAAGGGTTGTCGAGGATTACATTCATATAATCTCTAACAAGTATCCTTATTGGAACAGAAGCAATGGTGCTGATCATTTCATTGTTTCTTGCCATGACTGGGTACGTACACGCTCACTCCCTCTAACGAAAGTGACACATATTGTTTCTTAATTTGAAATTAAATATGCATCATTTGTTAGACGATACATCTGTTGTGAATCGTAAAGTTGAGCAGTATGTAGGGAACATGCTCAAATATGTCATTGAACTTTGAGAAAAGGCTCATCTATGCACTACAACAAAAACAACTTTTAGCGGCAATAGATAGACACATTAATAAAGAGTGCTAAAATCTTTACCGACATTAGTCAAGTGTCATTAGATCCAGCGTCACTAAAGGCTTTAGGGACATATACAAAGAGTGTTAATTGATGCTAAAGACCATTTTTGATGTAGTGATGTTGTCTGTTAAAATTTTGGCTCATTTATGTCATTTCTATTTGTGAAAAGACTCATCCATGTCATTATTTGTTGACGGAAAACATTTATAATTTTGCAAAACCATTTTTTACTCGTGGCCAATTATGATTCGACCACATCATTAATAAAATTATTTTTTGAAAGAAAAAAAGCTCAAATATGTCATCAAACTTTGAGAAAAGACTCATCTATGACATCTGTTAAAAGTTTGACCCATCTACACCATTTCAATTAACAAATAATGACATGGAGGAGCCTTTTCTCAAACGGAAATGACATAAATAGGCCAAACCTTTAACGGATGATATAAATGATTTTTTTCACAAAATTTGATGACATATTTGAGTCTTTTCCCGAATATGTATTCCCCCTTTTCCCTTAAAATAATATACATTTTTTTAGGTACCAGAAATGATATATCTGCTCTAATTCGTAAAGTTGAGGTGTATAACTATTTGGGAACTCAATTCAGGCACCAGAAATCTCCAATGGAAATCCAAAACTCTTCAAAAACTTCATCAGAGTGTTATGCAATGCCAATACCTCAGAAGGATTCGAACCCAAAAGAGACATTTCATTGCCTGAGGTCTATGGATTAGCCAACACTCTGAATCTTGCACCACCAGACTTAGGATTACACCCGAAAAATCGCCTTATTCTCGCCTTCTTTGCTGGTGGAGCACATGGATACATTAGACAAACTTTACTTCAACATTGGAAAGGTAAAGATGACGATATTCGAGTACACGAGTACCTCCCAAAGGATCAAAATTACACAAATTTAATGGGACAGAGCAAGTTCTGTTTAGCTCCTAGTGGATATGAAGTTGCAAGTCCAAGAATTACTGAAGCTATTTATGCAGGATGTGTTCCTGTTATAATATCAGATAATTATTCTTTGCCATTTAGTGATGTTCTTGATTGGAGTCAATTTTCGATGAGTGTTCCAGTTAACAAAATCGAAGAATTGAAGACAATCTTGCAAGGAGTTTCTCGCGGTAAGTACTTGAAAATGCAGAAAAGAGTAAGGAGATTGCAGAGGCATTTCAAGTTGCATAGACCTGCTCAGCCCTTTGATGCAATCTACACACTACTTCACTCAGTGTGGTTAAAGAGACTTAATCTTAGATTGACTACTAATTGATCAAAAATTTGAACCGAAAGTGTCTGATACAAATATTTTATCATGTGTTTAAGTGCTCAATTAGAACTTGTCATCATTCAAGTGTCTGAATGAAATTTCGTGACACCTTTAAGGGGCTATATATCCCATGTATTATGACAGAATGTTATTGTAGTCTTTAGACTTTTCATTTATATTATTAGTATATGTAACTTGTATCTTATGAAAATGGTGCAATGGATATAGAAAATTCATGTCATTCAATTGAATTGATGTGAGATTGAAGTTTAGTTATTAAGCTTTCGAGCTAAGAATTCTATTATCTATAGAGAATTTCTAATCTAATGTTTTGTTTTATAGTCTTTGGGACAAAGTAATAAAAGTGGAGAAGGTCAACTTTCTAAACACACCTCTACCAACTACTCCTAAATCAATCTTCCTACCTGCGCAATCTCGCAAAAATATGAATATCTCTCTACTCTGAAGTTATATTGACAATCAATTTAATGTGTTGAAAACTAGATTCATAGACATACCACCACAGTGTTTCTTATTGACATACCACCACAGTGTTTCTTAGAAGAGATAAGGGTATCTAGATATGATGGCATTTCAGCCTCGGTTATCTCTTTGATGTTCTTATACTCTATAAAACCTTCATGGAAGCCATAACCCTAGTCCTTAATATATGGACCTACCGATCTAATATTTCCACGAGTGTCTCCTCGTAAGATAACTCCTCTGAAATCTAAACATACTCAACTAGGACAATCCTAGAAGGGTCTCCTATGCACTTCTGCAACGTCGATCCATAGAATAGATGCACTAACTCTAGCTCTGATGGAAACTCTAGATCGTTAGCTACTTGGCCTACTCTTTAGATCGTTAGCTACTTGGCCTACTCTCTAGAGAATCTGATACGACTTAATAAATCTTGGACTAAACTTGCCTTTCTTTTCAAAGCTAGATAGTTAGCTACTTGGCATATTTGAAGTGGCCTGTAGTATATCTCCTCCTCTTCTACATTGAGGCTCATCAAGAACCAAGTCATCAAGCTATCAAAACTGTACCTGAGGCCCTTTTGCAGTCGGTCTTTTTTATCACCATGTGTTTGGCCTCAAATTTTTTCAAGAATATTTGATTATTTTAAAAAATATGATTTATATCCATAAGTTCTAAAAATTATTAAAATTACCCATAAATTTATATTATCATTTTATAATGAATATGTTTCGTTAAAAAATAACCTTATAATGAGTAATTGATAACAATCAACAATAACAAAATCACAATATAGGCAAGACAATATATTAATCGCATACTCAAACTTGTTATTGATTCAGTTATAGTTATAACCCATGAAACACCAATTGTTCCTTTTTCTCAATTTTATCACTCAAATTAGAACTCAAGCTTTTCCGGAGGAGATAGTAACAAATATTAGTTGAAATTAATAAATAATGGATATTTTTTTTATAACATATAAAGTTTGGGGTAATTTGAATTTTTAAAAATTTTCAAATATTAGAACTTGGCTCAAATACTAGTTTTTTTCTAGTATTTGGGAACTTGCGATACTTGGCAAATATATTTGTCAAGTTATATGACCAAACACCACTTTCCAAGTTTTTTCCAAATTTTTCTCAAGTATTCTTGGGGCCAAACGGGTCCTAAGTGTGTGGCGAATGGATCGATATGGAGGCTGAATATATAATATATGGGGAAACTACATAAATGGGCCATAAAATCCAAAATAATTACAAGTTCATACTCAAACTCAAGTAATTTCTGAAATACCCATTCTCTCATAAATAATTACAGCTCATACCCCCTATTTATTAAGGCTGATAATTTTTGCTTAAAACTGATACTAAATCAGTATCATATACTGTATTGGTATCATTAAGGCTGATAATTTTCGCTTAACTGATACTAAATCAGTATCATATATTGTATTGGTATCATTAAGGCTGATAATTTCGCTTAACTTGATACTAGATCAGTATATATATACTGTATTGGTATCATTGAGGTTTCTTGTTCAAAAATTACTCATTAGTCAATGATACTATAAGAGTATATGTATATTGTTGTGGTATCATTAAGGTTTCTTGTTCAGAAATTACTTATTAATCAATGATACTATAAGAGTATATATATTTTATCGTATCATTAAGGTTTCTTGTTTAGAAATTACTCAGTAGTCAATGATACTATAAGAATATATATATATTCTTAGTATCATTGATTAATGAGTAATTTCTAAACAAGAAACCTTAATGATATCAATACAGTATATATGTATATTGATTTAGTATCAATTAAGCGAAATTATCAGCCTTAATGGTACCAATACAGTATATGATACTCATTTAATATCAGTTAAGCGAAATTATCAGCCTTAATGATAGCAATACAGTATATGATACTGATTTGGTATCAGTTAAGCGAAATTAGTTGGGAGGTATATAGTGTAATTATTTAGTGGAGTATAAATGTAAAGGGATATATATTTATAATTATTTTGCTTTTATGGGGTATTTGCTTAATTTTCCCATGACGTGAGATCAACAATTAGAGTGTTCAAAAAATCATTCACATGACTATCTGGCCTCTAATGCCACTTGGTTATTGTAGCTACAAGGGTCCCAATTGGCATCCAACACCCTCATCAAGTTTAGGTTGCATTCCCTTGAATGTGACATTTTCTAATTTTCATTTACCTGCTTTTTGCACTTCTATTATACAGGCAAGTTCCCATTGCCATCAGAGATGTATATCTTTGTCAGGTTATAAGTGCTTATTGACATTTGAATGGCCATAAAATTCGGTTTAGTTGTTTGAAGTTTCAAATTCAACATTCTTATTTTGTGCTTAACATGTTACCTATTTTATTTTTTTAAATCTTTGGTCCAAGTATATGTTGATGAAAAATGGAAAGACAAATGAAAGTCATTTTGTAAGAGTTGTAATGCTATAAACTCAAGTAATTATGTTACATTATTCCGATTTGCCAAACTTATTATGTCTCAATTTATACGACTCACTTTTTATATTAGTTAGTCTAAAAAAAAGGATATATTTTTATATTTAGTAACAATTTAACTTTAAAATGCTTATTTTACCCTTAATGAAAAGATTTATAGTCATATAAGCATCTATGACTTATTTTAGATGACAAATTTCAAAAGTCTTTCTTTCTTAATTCCGTGCCAAGTCAAACTGCATCATATAAATTGAGACATAGATATTGTGTTTCTCTTCTTAGAGAAAGATGTATTCGGCAATTCATCGCTTTAAGCATAAGAGATATGAAAAGGATACAAAATCAGAAAAAATCTTACAAATTGTGTTATGTTGTAAAACTAAAGCAAAATAAGACAAGAAATATAGAAGATGAAAGCAATAGAAATGGGAGACAAGAGATGAGAGTTTTTCTTATTATTCAAGTTTTCAAGTCTATACAATATGAACCCTTATGCCTCTATTTATAGTGTAACATAGAGGCATACAAAAGGTTAGTCATAAACATGACATTAACATGAATATAATGGGGGAGGTTATGGAAGTGAAAGGTTATAAGAATAATGGTTATAAAGTGGGAGGTTATGGAGGTTATGGTTATCTTCATAATGGAGGAAAGTAATGGAGATAATGGGTGAGAGTAACTTCTTGGTGTAGTGGAAATCCACACTATAATATTTTATAACACTCCCCCTTGGATGTCCATAGATAATATGCGTCGTTAAAACCTTACTAGGAAAAAATCCTGTGGGAAAAAAATCCTAGTGAAGGAAAAATAGTACACATATCTTTTAATACGCTTTGAATGTTGCCTCGTTAAAAACCTTACCAGGAAAACCCAATTGGGATAAAACCATGGTTAAGGAAAAGAGTACAATGCGTATTTTTCTCCCCCTGATAAAAACTTTACTTGATATCTCGGAGACGATGCATTCCAATCTTATATCACAACTTCTCAAATATTGATGTTGGCAATCCTTAGTGAATAAGTTTATAAGATTATCACTTGAATGGATCTTTGAACGTCTATCTCACCATTTTGTTGAAGATCATGTGTGAAAAAGACTTTTGGTGAAATATGATTTGTCCGATCTCCTTTGATTGTATCCTCCC
>JAJONR010005803.1:0-46232 GCA_029582245.1 Solanum etuberosum | reverse complement strand
ATATTAGATATAGTCCAAAAATATATGAAAAGTACCATAAACTTACAAAATTTCTCTTATCAATATGATGAAATCTTAACATATTGATTGAAGTTTCAAATATTTATTAAATATTAGATATAGTCCAAAAATATATGAAAAGTACCATAAACTTACAAAATTTCTCTTATCAATATGATGAAATCTTAACATATTGATTGAAGTTTCAAATATTTATTAAATATTAGATATAGTCCAAAAATATATGAAAAGTACCATAAACTTACAAAATTTCTCTTATCAATATGATGAAATCTTAACATATTGATTGAAGTTTCAAATATTTATTAAATATTAGATATAGTCCAAAAATATATGAAAAGTACCATAAACTTACAAAATTTCTCTTATCAATATGATGAAATCTTAACATATTGATTGAAGTTTCAAATATTTATTAAATATTAGATATAGTCCAAAAATATATGAAAAGTACCATAAACTTACAAAATTTCTCTTATCAATATGATGAAATCTTAACATATTGATTGAAGTTTCAAATATTTATTAAATATTAGATATAGTCCAAAAATATATGAAAAGTACCATAAACTTACAAAATTTCTCTTATCAATATGATGAAATCTTAACATATTGATTGAAGTTTCAAATATTTATTAAATATTAGATATAGTCCAAAAATATATGAAAAGTACCATAAACTTACAAAATTTCTCTTATCAATATGATGAAATCTTAACATATTGATTGAAGTTTCATATTATTTGATTATAAAAAGAAAAAGTTGTGACAAATATTTTGATATAACGAGGGTAGATAAAAGAGAAGGATATAATAGTACAATTATAAAGTGGAGTAATGTTTTTCTTCAATAATTCTATTCTTACACGCTAAACGTAAACAAACAAAACAAAACAAGTGGACAGAGCAAGAGTTTTTCCTGTCCGTGATTCGCGCCTATCCTTGTCTGACATAGATAGTCTTGACTCTTGAGATAAAAACAACAAAAAGACATTCATTTCACATGTAATATATTGGTATGCAAATTTTAAAATTATGTGGTCCTTCATTAAATAATACATTATTACTTTATTTTCTTATTATTAATTATTTTAATTGAACATCCAAATATGTCAAAATTCAAAATATTAATTATTATTTATATAAATAAAATGACATTTAATCATGAAATTTTTTGTGTTGAACTCCAAAAAAATATATATATTATGTTTAATTTTTTTACTCTAAATTTCTTATGGAAAACTTTAATTTTAATTTTCAAAATAAAAGTTGGGCAAACACGACTTAATTTTGAAAAGCCCATTTGTCATCTCATATATATATACATACTATACAACAAAAGAAAATCTTGTTTATTTATTAAGAAAAGAAAAAGGTGAGACACAGTAGTTGGTTACATTTATTTTTGTGACGAAGAGTTTAGTTTTTGATAGATTAAACGGAAATGAGTGGTGGTGGAGAAGGAGAAGCAGAAGGGTCCACATTAGAATTTACCCCTACTTGGGTGGTCGCCGCCGTCTGCACCGTCATCGTTGCCATTTCTCTAGCCGCTGAGCGACTCATCCATTATACTGGAAAGGTTCCAAATATATATGTTTCTTTTTATTCAATTTTACATTCAACTCATACTGCTCTTCAAACCTCTGCACTCTGCAGTATCTGAAGAAGAAGAATCAGAAGCCTTTATATGAAGCGCTACAGAAAGTTAAAGAAGGTGGTTACTTTTTCTTCTTTTCTTTTTAAACGTGTGGCTTTTTTTGTTCATCAAACAAAAAGGGAAAGTGCATTCTTTTACACAGATCTGCCTCACATACTGTTTTTTTTTTTAAAAAAAATAATAATAATAATCCCGCGTTATTAAGCTTTATTATTATATATATGTTTTGGTTTGTAATAATCAATTGAAGTTGCTTTTTTGAATTGATTGGTGAATATGCAGAGTTGATGCTTTTGGGGTTTATATCCCTCTTACTGACGGTGCTTCAAAGTAGCTTAGTCAAGATTTGTGTGCCTAAAGATGTGGTCATGCACTTACTACCATGTTCATTATCGGAGGCCCCTTCTCATGCTTCTCCTAAATCACAACATCATCGGCGTCTGTTAGCTGAAGAAGAAGAAGCAGCTGCTGCTGGTGGATATTGCACTGCAAAAGTAATCAATTTGTTTTCCTAGTCTAGTCTTTTTGACATCTTTCTTCTTAGCTCCATATTTCATATCTTTCAAAAGGCTTCATGCGTTGACTGCTCCTTTTATATTAAACTTGCCCAACTAGTTCTAGTTTCTACTCTATCATGTGTGTTTTCATCAAAGGAAGGTAGAGTGGTGCTTCTATTTGGCAAGAGAAAGAATACTGCATTGTTGTTTTATGGTTTTTAAATTTATCATCTTTCTTACATTGAGTCATTGTTTGAGTTCCTTTTTTATGAAACAAGGAAAAATGAAAAACCAAAATTTAGGGATGATTTGTCTTTGCTCTTTAGTAAGAGACCATGTGAAAAATATTATACAGGCATTTACTTGAATTATATTCTTAAATTTCCTGACTCGAAAGTTGAATTCCAGATTTTCAGTATCTGATTCTGGAATATATAGTGATCATTTTCCGTTAGATTACTCTACTTAAGTACATATTGTCTTGCACTGACTTCTAATATCATTCCTTTTAATTTTGTTTCAGCATAAGGTCCCATTACTCTCTCTTGAAGCGTTGCATCACCTTCACATTTTTATCTTTGTCCTTGCAATTGTTCACGTGACTTTCTCTCTTCTGACAGTTGTATTTGGAGGAGCCAAGGTCTGTACTAAAATCTGCTTCATTAACTTGTTGCTCGTCTCTTCAACTTTGTTTGTTGTTTGAATTGAGTGTTTGTAATTTACTGATGGTCTAGATACGTCAATGGAAGCACTGGGAAGACAGTATTGCTAAAGCTAATTATGAGACTGCACAAGGTATGCATGATTGATTACCTATGAGGTCTTTTATCCAACTCTTTGGTCCATATCGCAAAAAAAAAAAAAACTCATCTGATTTATTTCCTCTATGAGGAGTTTAATTTTACATGATAATTGGAGCCGCTTAACACTGTTCTAAATGACGATAAGCAAAGAAGAAAGCAAGTAAATGACCTAAGGAAAAGCTTAAGTGGAAAAGTTCAATTTTACATAATAATTGAGAGCCGCTTTACACTGTTCGAAATGATGATAATCAAAGATGAAAGAAAGTAAATGACCGATGGAAAAGCTTACGTCGTCCCTGTAGTTAATGCTCCCTGTAAAACTAGTTACTTTCTTAACCAGGTCTTTAAGGTAGCGAACTGTTGACATACTGCAACCCATGAGAGGAAACATAAGTAAGAAGCAATACGGAGTTACTCCCCTCATGCATTATATCTAGATCAAGCTGATCTTCAAACTAAAACAGTTTGATGCTTTCTTTTGCAGTTTTGAAACCACGGGTCACACATGTCCAGCAACACGATTTCATCAGGGACCGATTTGTGGGTATGGGCAAACGCTCAGCCATTTTTGGTTGGTTGGTAAGCAGTTTCCTTCCTCAATAAGCAGTCATTCTTTCCCTATCATATATTTCTCCTATGTATGGCTATGGTGTAACTTACCTTAGGAACTGCTCTTAAAACACATTAATGTGGAGAGAAAAGAAAGATAATTAAATTTGAGCTATAAAAGATGGGGAAGGTGCATATGCTCTCAAATGACACGTGAATATGTGATGGACAGATATGACCACTTCCTTTTATCCTTTTATTTTGTGAGAAATGCCAACACTGGATCATGCCTCCAATAAGTCTGTCATATATCTAGTTTAGCTAAAATATGGTTCACTACTTCAGTGCGTTGAAAGAATTTATATTATTAGCAAATTTTAACTGGTTCTTATTCTCAACAAATATGATAAGCTGGGTACTTACAAAAATTTGTAAACCAAGCTGAATAAACATCAATTTTATTTATGAGTAAGACAGAAGGTGAAGAAATGGGGAATTTATAATAGAGCAATCACGTGGTTTTATAGTGCCTTTACATTTACATAAGCATCTCATACTTTTGTTTGGTTTCCACGAAAACTTGCAGCACTCTTTCTTTAAGCAATTTTATGGTTCTGTCAGCAAGTCAGATTATGCTGCTCTGCGTTTGGGGTTCATTATGGTAACTTCACTATGTTACTGTCTGAGATAATTGTTTGGTGTTTTGCCATCTTTTGGTGCTTAATTGCTCATGTAGTATTAAGTTTCTTCTCTTTGGCAGACACATTGCAAGCAAAACCCAAAATTTAATTTTCACAAGTACATGATTCGTGCTCTGGAAGATGATTTTAAGACTGTCGTCGGTATCAGGTTAGTGGCCATTCTCCTTCCCTCCTCTGCCACATCCCACCGGGAAGAATTTGCGATGCTTTTCTCACTTGTTACCATTTTCCTGTGTTTTTTGCAGTTGGTATCTCTGGGTATTTGTTGTCATCTTCTTGTTTCTGAATGTTAATGGTATGCCAACTCAAACTTGGAATAGACATTTTTACCTTGCAGCTGCTTTGAAATGTTTCAATGGTATACTTATGCAGAACAAATGGAAAAGGGTTGTCTTGGCAAGTAATAATTGGGTACCAGCAATCTTAGTGCTGTTGAAGAGAGTTGTTCTCTTGGCAAATGGAAACTAACAATTGAATAGCAGCAATTTTAATGTCATTATGGGCTCTAAAATATCTGCTTGGTGGCTGCAGCGAGGGCCATCTCCCCTCCCATAAAATCCCAAAGTGTGCCACTGCCAGTAGCTGCAGTTTACTTACTGCTAAGTTGACTGTTGGACTCATTGTTATAATTGCTTAAGATGTTGGACTAACCAAACATTTTCGAGTACATGGTACTACACACTTCTATACAACAAAAAATCGAATGTTCCCAATTTATTTCCTCTTTCACTTCAAGGATAGGGAAGCTGTGGATAGCGTTGCACTGTACCTATTGATGGTTACACACCTGTTGCTCTATTATGCTCGTGTAGAACCTATTGAAGATAGTTGTTCTCTAGGAAACTAGTAATCGACAGCAATAATATTCTAGTCTCTTAAATTTTCTGCTTCTTAGGTAGGGGCTCAAGTTGGTTGTCCCCCTCCCCCAGGGGCCAGGCTAAATCCCAAGTCTGCCACTCGCAACAGCTGCATTTAACTTATTGCTAAATTCATGGCCCACTGTTATTATAATTGCGAAGGTGTTAGAATATCCAAGCATTTATAACCATGTGTCACCATGAACTTATACCCAACAATAAGCTGAATGCCCCGAGTTTACACCCTCTTTCAGGATGAGAAAAACTGTGAATTAAACTTTGACTTATCAGAGAAGAAATTGTGGAATTAGCTGTCTTGTAACTATGGGTACGACCATTTGCCAACTTCCTCTGAGGCAAATGTTAATAAGTTTATCTATGTCTCTGTTCATATTGTACATGTTATAGTTGTAATTTGATAACATCTCCTTATGCTTCCGCAATTTATGATTAAATTAAGCCACGTGTTAGAATTCTGTTGGTTTTGTGTTACTATTTGCATTTTTTAGCACTCTTTTAGATGATTCATTCCAGATACTGCCTTTAAAAGTGTTGCCTGCATAACTTTCACTTGGCTTTAATATAATTTTACAAGTTTCATTTTATGTTTCATTTTGGTCATTTGGTTGTGTTTTATATCTGAAAGCTGATAAATTCATTTTCTATTCTCCAGGTTGGCATACATACTTCTGGATTGCATTCATTCCTTTTGTTGTGAGTTGGATCTTTACTAAGCCATTTGCTAGATCTAGTTTAAATTTTAAGAGAAGTCATTCAAACAAAACTGTTATTCCCTCTATCTCAATTTATGTGACACACTTTTCTTTTTAGTCCATCCCCAGAAAAATGACACATTTCCTTATTTGGCATATGTTTAGTGATAGTATTAATATTTTACCTATATTGGATCCCACTTATTTGGCAAAAAGTTCACAAAGGTGTACTCTTCTATTTACAAATTCATTTATTTTAAGGGTAGCTTTGGAGCATTTCTAGATTCCTATCAACCTTCTCAAAAGTTAAGATGCATGTTGAATGTGGATGTTTCCTTTCTCACACATTCAATTACTTTTCTTTCTTAATTGCTCTTAATATTTATTTTTTCAACACGAGGCTCCTTTAGCAACAATCTCATCTTCTTCCACTTAACTTCATTTTGGGTTTTTATCAGCTTCTGATTGCGGTTGGCACGAAGTTGGAGCATGTAATTATACAGTTAGCTCATGAGGTAGCAGAGAAACACGTCGCTATAGAAGGTGAATTGGTGGTCCAACCTTCTGATGATCACTTCTGGTTCAAGCGCCCTCAAATTGTTCTCATCTTGATACACTTTATCCTCTTCCAAAATGCTTTTGAGATAGCATTCTTTTTCTGGATATTGGTAAGCTAAAGTTATTATACTATGCTTTCACTCAGCTTACTTATCTATTTCTAATTTTGGTAGTTTTTTGTTCTCTCAATAGGTGCAATATGGCTTTGATTCCTGCATAATGGGACAAGTTGGTTTCATTGTTCCGCGACTTGTTATAGGGTAAAGTCCAGTGCCCAATTGGGTATTATAGCACAAATGTAGGAGAAAATGTGTTTTGATGATGATGTGATTGTGTTTTCCAGGGTAATAATTCAAGTGTTATGCAGCTATAGCACGTTGCCACTTTATGCTCTTGTTACACAGGTTAGTGTTTTAAACAGGCATGGTTTGTTGAGTAGGTCTATATATGAATGAATGAATGTTGAAGTTGAATCTGAATTACAGATGGGTACCCATTTCAAGAAGTCAATATTTGATGAGCACATTCAAGTTGGTCTTCTTGGTTGGGCTTCAAAAGCGAAAATGAAGAGGGGACTCAAGGCTGCTACAGATGCTGGAACTTCAACTGAGGGTTCTACAGTAAGATTACAGATGTCAGGAATCAACCAAAAGGAAACCCCTGCCTAATGGATCTTAATTTGGAACACCATTATAATCAACTAGTCCCGTCCTAATTAAAACCTTATTAAATTTATAAAATATTTTTTATCAGGTATTCGAAGAGGTAAGACCTACCAACTTCTCTTCATGCTATGCATTTACTATACATAATTTTTTTTTAGTTCTTTGCGATACAAAATCATTCTTCAAAAGAATTATATTCTACTTTTTCTAGTATCTCCCTTGGTAGATACAAATGGGTGGAAATATGCTTGAAGAGAAATAATACATGTTTGTAATAATTATTACTTGTGATTCATTATACAGTAATAGCATCGCAGAGTTTTTTATGCCCCTCTTTGCAGAAATTATACCGTTCTATTATTTAAATGATGTATTAAAAAGCCTTTTGATTATATTCACCTATTTTCATATCTTATATATAGATGGAGAACTATCATATTTGCGCTCACATCCGGACGGGAAACCTTCATGTAATATTTAGATATAGGAATTTCCAAAAATGGCAATAGTTTGAATTTTATTAGCAATTTATACAGAAACCTTCATCTAGTATTAAAATAGAGTAAATTTTAGGTTTAGCAAACATAAAAATTATATTTGTATGTTATAGCTATAGTTTGTATAATTGCGCTGTATAAATCGCTGGCAGCCTCTCATTTGTATAAATCGCTGGCAGCCTCTCAATTCAATTTTATGTGTTTGTGTATCTGCATAAAATTTGAATTTGTATACAATTGAATCGAAATAAAACATTTGTATATCAAATATCTCTCTATCTCTCTCGCTTTATACAATACAAATACAAATTATACATTGTAATTTGTGTTTGTATAAAGTGAGAAAGAGAGAAAAGCAAATGAGAACTGGTAGGGGAAGATCTGTATTTGTATAATTATAAGTGTATAGGACGAAAATATATGTATTTGTATTTGTATATACAGTTTTCTCTCGTTTTATACAAATACAAACGTAATTTATACATTTGTGTTTGTATAAAGTGAGAGAGGCGAGGGAGAGTGGCGAGCGAGATTCACTGGGAGAGAGGCGAGTGACAATTGTTTGCTACGGGTTACAATTAAATCAAACTGTGGTTATAACATTTAATTTGAATTAATAGTTTGATATTTTATACAATTTTCCCATTAAAATATAAGAATTTTATAAAATGACTATAGTTTAGATTTTATTAGCAATTTATAGTTAAAGTTTGGGTATTTATCATTTTTAACAATTGTTTAAGTCTCTTCTCTCTATATATTTCTATATATTTTGAGGTGTCAGACGACTGTATTTGTTGTATTTATTCATGTATTTAGTTGTATTGACGAATATAGTCTGCGTATATACAAAGATACAAATAACAAAAATTATAGAGAATTGTATTCATTCACTCTTATTTCACTTGTATTCATTTGCTCTTGTATCACTTGTATTCGTGTGTGTATTTAGATTGTATCAACAAATACAGTCAAAATGTATACAAAGATACAAAAACAAAAGGTGATTGTATTCATTCGCTCCAATTTCACTTTATTTCATTTTCTCTTGTATCGAATACAAAATGTATCGATGAATATAGTTTATATTGCCGAATACAGTTTGCATGTATACAAAGATACAAACAACAAAAAATACAGGAATTTGTAAACATTCACTCTACTTTCACTTGTATTCATTCGCTCATGTATTACGCTCAAATCTGTGATTTGAGATTTTTATCTTCGAATTGAATATTCTATTATTCATTCACTCTTATACCACTTGTTTTCATGTGCGCATTTAGGCTATATCAATGAACATAGTCCGCTTGTATACACAAATACAAAAAAACAAAAAAAATATTTATAGACTATTTTCATTCGCTCTAATTTCACTTGTATTCATTCTCTCTTATATCACTTGTATTTATTTACTCTGTTATCACTTATATTTATTTACTTTGTTATCACTTATGTTCATTCCCGAAAATATAAAAATACAACAAAAGAGATAAACATACAAATATACATAGGTGAAAATACAAAATATAGAGAGGTGGAAGTACAAAATACAAATAGAGGTAAAAATATAGAATACAAAGTCGGGGTAGACAAGTGAGAGGGGGGAGAGGAAGACAGAGATGACGAGAACGACATAGAAGAAGTTTTCTGTCACCTTTAAAAGATGTAAACATCAATCATCCGTGTAAATATAAATATACAAGATGGAATAAAGATAGGAGAGAAACACTTAGAGTAACATAAGAAGGAGTGGCTTACATTACAAAAAAATGAATTTACTTTGGCAAATGTCTGAGCGAAATGCGATGCGTTTGAAAATTTGAGATCGTAAATGAATTCGAGTACCATTCTGATCGCCTCTCTTAAGAAAACTTAATAATTTTACAGAATAATTGACATAATTATAATATATATAACTATATCTTCGTTTATTTAGAGAAAGAAACTAGCATGTCATATCGAATACATGTTTTCTTTTCAAAATTCAAATCAGAAGCATACTAATACTCTAAAACAAATTGAATTTTAATAAAACCATATTTTTGGTAAGTTAATATAGAACTCTAAAAAATACCTTGATTACCTTATATATTAGAGCAAAAATATAAATAATTTTTGGTATGCTAAAAAAGTTTGAAATAGCTTGCGTGTGTGTGGGGGGGGGGGAGGCTTTGTCTGCTGATGGTCACTACGAAACAAAAAAAATCTTTTCTCAATAGCATCCCTTTCCACGTCTGTAGTACATTCAACTACTAGCTAAGATAAATTATAAGAAACTTCAACTGGGGGACAATAAATGAAAATAAGAAAATGCACTTGATGAGTTGGAAAAATCATCACTCAAGGGAAGACAAAAGGAGGACTGGGAGTACAAAAGAGCGAAGTCAGAACACAAATCTCTCCACACCTCCTTAGCATGGAGAGATTTCAAAAATCCCAAAACCCTTGAGGCAAGGATCTTTTACTTCAAATACTGTCACAAGAGATGTTTTAACAAAAACAGTGGAGTACCCTCAAGAACTTGAAAATGCATCATGCAAGGCTCGAAGACATGCACTAAAGGATCAAAATGGAATGATAATAAAGGTAACACAATTAGATTCTCGGAGGATAAAAAATTTAGGGACAATCAGAAGCCTCTGAACTCATATAGGGACTTACTAGTAATGTCTACTTCTCAATCAAAAGTGCTTAAGGGAACAAAAGTGAACAACAATCAGAATAAGTTTGGATGGATCTGGAAACATAAAAATACCCAACAAACTCAAATTCTTCATGTCACTCCTCCAACATAATAGGCTGCCAACCATCCACTACTTCTAGGAATCAACCTTGATCCTAAATGTCACTTATATAATGAGCAGAGGGAAGACATTACATGCATTTACTTCTATTGCCCAAAAGTCAAAACCTTTTGATAAATCCTGTCCTTTCAAAGCAATCCCATGATTGAGATAAACATATCTCCCATGAAAGCTACCAATTGGATATCAGTTTGGAACTCAATAAAGAAGAAGCAATTCAACATTTGGATCCTATGGAAGACTACAATTCCCTTCGGTATGTGGCACTTGTGGCTAGCAAGAAACGATAATGTCTTTAACAAAACTAAGTACATTGTAAATACTAACCATTTATAGTCAATGCTACTGAATATATCTCATGATCAATGCGCCATCTGCAAAAGTCAGAGAGAATGTCCAAATCAAATGGAACCCCCCAACACAAGACACTTACCAACTTAACATAGACGGATCTGCAAATCCTAAACCAGACATAGGGAGAATTGAAGGAGTGATAAGGGATCATAACGAAAAATGGATATGTGGCTTCAAAAAGAAAGCAGGCCTATATAGACGCAATTCAGACGGAACTTCTAGCCATTCTCCAGGGCCTAAAATTAGCCAAGTCAAGAAACTTAAGACCACTAGAGCTAAATACTGACTTTCCGAGTGCAATTTCCATGAGTACGAAAGGTCACCTCCCTTATGTTAATATAATTTTCGAATGCAAGTCCTTGATGTAGTAGTTGAGAATCACAACACACAACACATGTTGAGGAACATAACAAAATAACAAATGCGTTGACGAAGGAGAGAGCTAGGCAAGCAGATATGAGCGACCCTACTATTTTTTAAGTTCCCGTGTGTGCCTTAGAAATGTTACAGGCAGACATAATATAAAAGCTTAAGTCATACAGAGCTCCTTAAAGTTGTCCGCATATTTTATTTCAATACCTTATTTAGGATTTGTTCCTATTGAACACTTCAATTGTTCAAAATAAATACCTATTAGACACTTTTCGCTGACATGGCAAGGAAGGTGCAATACACATGCATTAAGCGCGTCAGAAGGTATTTTTTAATCTCTTTCTTCTTCCTTCTTCCTTCTTCATAACTTCTTCCAACACACCACCATCTCCACCGTTGCCACCGATGTTGCCACCACCAGTCCGCCACCATCCACCCTTTTCTTTTCTTCTGTCACCCCTCCCTCTCCCCTCACTTCTATCGTTTTCAACTAGAAAAGACCATTAAAATTTCCTTCTTCATTTTCTTCAAGTATGGCATATACTACGATCTTATTCACCGGAAAAAATAGAGACTCACACAATGACTACTCTGCTTCTCCCTCCTTTTTTCTTCTTGAAAAATATATATCTATACCCAAACAAATCAGATCTAAAATAAAAAAAACGAATCACCTCTCCTTCTTCCTTTCTCCATGTTTTTTGTCAATGGTTTCATTGGTATCTAAAATTATAAGTGGTTCATGTATTGATTAATTTTTATGTATATGTAATTTGCTATTTTCAACTTTCAAAAGATCAGATCTTTGTAAAAAAAAATCTTTGGTTTGAGAGGATTGGAAGGTGACGACGACGATGGTGGGTGGACGAGATACAATGATCAAATTGAGACATTTCCTAAATTTCTGTAATTCATGAGATGAATTAATTGATCAGTATATTAAAATATGCAACTAACTCCTAGAGCATGCCATGAATCATCATATCTCTAGCTGGGTGACTTCAATTTTTCCTTTATTTTTTTTTTCCCCTCAAAATGCCACATGTATGTCATTGATTTGTCAAATTTCCACATCATCGTGAGTGGATTACACACATTTCATACTTTTAGCTAATTATCAAAAAAGTGTTCAAAAGAATCAAATCTGATTTGATAGAAGTGTTCAATAGGTAACAATTCTAGTTAAAATGTCTGGGCGAATTATGCGAACAATTTTAATAACTTGTTCGAACAATATCATGCCATAATGGCAATCTAATGGTTATACGACGGCCAATTTTTTTTAATCAGTGGGGAATGCCCCTCTTAACTCTGTAAGGAATCCTAAACTTAGCTTATTTAACCAAAAAAAAATAAAGATAGAATATGCCAGTGACCATTTGCTTACACTTTGAAACGCATTGCTTAGCGGGAAATCTGAATAGGCGGTACTCTGTGTCGCAGAAAGCATCAATGGAGGCCGGGGTAGAGAAGAAAAGGGTGATGTCCCCGAAAAGTAAGAAGAGAGCTCGGCGTAACAGAGAAATACCTCGAAAAGAAGTTGTATTAAGCGATGATATAGAGGACATCAGTTTCTCTAAAGATGAAACCCTACAGATTAGGTCTTCTCTATTGGAATGGTACGGTGAAAATCAAAGAGACCTTCCTTGGAGAAGAATCAGTAGTGGTTTCGATGAGAGAGATAAAAGGGGTTATGCCGTGTGGGTTTCTGAAGTAATGCTTCAGCAAACTAGGGTTTCAACTGTCATTGATTATTTCAAACGCTGGATGAACAAATGGCCTACTCTTCATCATCTCGCTCAAGCTTCTCTTGAGGTTCCTTATACTTATACTTACCTCCATGCTTCATTTTCTTTATTGGAATTCACAGCCTTGTCCTACCTTGCAGGAGGTGAATGAAATGTGGGCTGGTTTGGGCTATTATAGACGAGTTCGCTTCTTATTACAGGTGAACTACCTTCCCACTTCAACAGAGTCAAAACTTTTCTTCTTCTTTCATTTACTACAAGTTACCCAAAGAGGACCAAGTATCCGTAAAATCATATAGAGAAAAGTTGTTTCAAAATCTACAAATTCCTGAAACTAAACCCACATTGGTGGCCCAGCAACCAAGGGTTTTCATAGACGTTCGATTCCTCTGATTACCTTATATTAAAAAAAAAAAAAAACTGAAACTAATGCATACTTGACTAAGAGCAGAAAGCAATAGAAGTAATGGATCAATTAGGTAATACCAACTAGTTGGGTTGTGGGATGTAAACTCAATTGTTGCCATCATTACACTTAAATTAGGTTGGATGTTCGCTAGAAGGTTTCTTAGTTTGGTCAGGGACATGTATGTACTACAGTACTAGTAAGGATAAGTGCGAGATTTAGAGAACCCTAATGCATGGAAAACATGATTTTTTTTAGTATTGGACCAAAGTGAGCACAAATAGAGCCAGAATGGATACAAAGGATTTATGTAGCTGATGTCAACTAGTTTGGGATTGAGGTATAGTTGGTTGATATAGCTGTGCAATCAAAGAGCAGTGCCACTTAGAATTAGACGTGTTATAGGAGCAGCATAATCTTTATTAACTGGATGCAGCATATTCCTACAGAGTAACTCAGCATTTATCCATCTATGTAGTTCTTCCAGTTGCCAAGTGACAATTGACTAGCTAAAGGTGGAGAGTCCAAAGTTTGTTTGATTATTTTTTTCGCAGACTAAGAGATGAAAATATCAAATTGTGTGTATAGAAAACTACAATTTTTAACCGGCTTAAAAATTACTGCATTGCAAATCAGCATTCTTAGCTCTACTGAAGTGTTTATTGTCGTGATTGGTTAATAGAGATATCTGTATTTTTGCAGGGTGCAAAAGAGGTGGTTGAAGAAGGAGGTAGTTTTCCAGAGACAGTTTCAGAACTTCGCAAGATCAAAGGAATTGGTGAATACACTGCTGGTGCTATTGCCTCAATTGCCTTCAAAAAGGTTCATAGGTTCTGCAAACTTTTGTCTCACTAATACACTCTTCCTCTTCTCACATTTTCTAAGTTATTACTGTAGGCAGTGCCTGTTGTTGATGGGAATGTGGTCAGGGTTATTTCTAGGCTGAAGGCCATATCAGCGAATCCAAAAGACGCTGCGACAGTTAAGAGTTTTTGGTGAGTCTTTGTGATGTATAAAGCAGTTTTAGTTGCTTTCTTGCCGTGGAAGATAGTAAGCAACTTTTAAGAACAGTACATTACAGAGAGTTGCATCATATATATCTTTCTCTACTTATCTTTTCTTTCTGTTTCATATCAAATACATTCAGGGAGCAAATATAAATTAATATCTTGCTTAAGAAGTGATCATGCTAGATACTAGTAATCACTCAATTTCAGATATTACTTTATTTCTTAATGAGTTTTCCATCCTGTGTCATGATATATTTTCTTTTGAATTAGGAAACTTGCAGGACAATTAGTTGATCCTTGTAGGCCTGGAGATTTCAACCAAGCTCTTATGGAACTTGGAGCTACGTTGTGCTCTCTTTCGAATCCAGGTTGTGCTGCGTGCCCCATCTCTGCGCAATGTCATGCTTTATTGCTCTCTATGCAGAACGAGTCAGTTCATGTTTCAGATTACCCAACAAAAGTTGTGAAGGCCAAACAAAGGCATGAGTTTTCCGCTGTTAGTGTTGTAGAGATACTGGATTGCCAGGAAATGACGGGACCTCAATCCAGCAGCAAATATATTCTTGTGAAAAGACCAGATGAGGGTCTACTTGCCGGCCTCTGGGAGTTTCCATCAATTCTCTTGGAGAAGGAAGCAGACTTGGCCTCGAGAAGAAAAGCAATTGATAACTTTTTACAGTCATCATTCAATCTAGATCTTAAAGAATCTACTAGAATAGTTTCACGAGAAGATATTGGAGAATGTGTCCACGTCTTCAGTCATATACGCCTCAAGATGTACGTAGAGTTATTGGTCTTACACCCAAAAGGTTCATTCTATGTGTTGACTTACTACCTCATGGTAACTTATTCAAATGTTTAGAGTGTAGCACCTTTTTTATATACTTAATTGCATGTGGTTTCTGTTGACATGTAGGAAATAGAAGCATCGACTACAAAAATCTGGACAAAGAGAGTATTACATGGAAGTATGTCGATGGCAAAAACCTTGGTAGCATGGGATTAACATCTGGAGTAAGAAAGGTACTGCTGAAAATCAACGGATACTAGGTTTTGCCGGCCTTCTCAGTGTAGTTGGATGTTATAATGAAGAAATGTGATGGCTCGTATAAGTTAGTTGTAAATAAGGAAAGAAGAACTTCTCTGAAACAGCAAACATCTTACTGACTGCTGCACAATGATTTGACAATTCACATCTTGAGTTGAATATTTTCCTTAAGTTATACTGCACTTATCAAGAGCTTTATCTGTGGATCATGTAAATATGGGTCCAACTTCCAAGTAGTCATTATAAAATGATTGATATATGAGGTTATCTTGTCACTTCGTGCTTAGCTCATGTATGAATGTTTTCCGGCTGTTAAATTTTTAACATAGTGCGACATAGTTAGCATAAAAAATCACATTACTACTATTTTCGGATGTTCAACATTAGTTTCTCCTATTACCATCTAATGCTTGTATTCAAACACTTAGTCCAATGGTCAACATTGCAACATTAGTCTCTTGATGAGTAACCCGACTTTCCTGCTGCTTTCGTATTGGTTGAACATCTGAGTGGGAATGGTGAATCAAAGATGACCAACAGTTTTCTTGTAATGCAGGTTTATACCATGGTACAGAAACACAAGCAAACTGAACAGGCTACCGTCCCGGAAAGGAGGAGGAAGACAGCAGAAAGAAGATAGAGAGAGATGGTACTGGCTGAGTGGCTGTGCCAAGAATACCTTAACTTGACCACTCAGGTACTCTTTTCTCCAAATTCTGGCATCCTCTTGTAGGAGATTCCTCCCTGATCTAAGATTATGTATAAGGTCTCTTTAAGTTCTGATTGGTTTTTATTCATTTAGACTATTATTGAACCTCCTAGTAATGTCTGTTCTTGTTTCATAAACATCCACCCCTATTTTAAATAGAGTTTCTCCTTTCTACATTTCCAGCCAAGCAAGTGCATTGATGGGTCAGACTGATGACATACAGTTTGTCTTTTTAAGAATTGAATTGGTTCTACTATAGTACCCACATTAAGAAGTCAAGAAAATACATGTTCATAATACATAGCTACAATAAATGAATGTTATTTGGTTTCAGGAATGTTGAAGGTTCCCTTAGTAACTGGAAGTTTAGGCATGAAGACATTATTGTGCAGCTGCTTGACAATTGGTGTATAACAGAACATACAGATGCTAAATTATTGTATCTTACTGACATGTGTTTCCAAGCTCGGTCTGTTTTATTAAGTGGATGTGTATCCAGTGCCAGCAGTTTCAGGGATCTAATGGTTGTAAAATATTCTGTATACAGGCATAGTTTTTTGGAGCTTAACCTCTTTTGTTCCTTTTCCCCATTTTGGTTGGTTTCTTCTTTCAGATGTAAGGAATGATAACCTGAAATTGGTTTTTGATTAACCAAGTTACAGCTTTTTCAATGAGAGTGTTACATCTCCTGCACCTCTTATTTATTTGGGTAAATGTAAGGTGGAATGACTGAGAGACTCCTTATACTTGGCTCAGATTGTAACTTGAACCCTTGTACAACTTTTTTATTAACAATAATTAAAATAAATACATAAAAAAAATGTTATGAAACTATAGAATAAGAAGAAGAAGAAAGTAGAGAGAAGACTTATTATTTCTCTTGAGGGATGATTTTACAATGAAGAGGACCCCTCTATTTCTAGGGGAAAATTGACTTGGTCCCTAAGTTAGGGTTCCTAAATATTCTCTAACAAATAGACATTAAATATATTTATAACACTCCCCCTTGAATGTCTAATTCATAAATGATGTGCCTCATTAAAAATCTTACTAAATTTTTCTTTTAAAAAAGAAAAACTCTAGTAAAGGAAAAGAGTACAAATATTTATTAATATTCATCTAGGTTGCCTCATTAAAAACCTTACGAGGAAAATTCAGTGGGACAAAACCTCGTAAGGAAAAAAGAGTACAACGCGTATTAACTCCCTATAATGAGAACACCATTTCAGAGACTTGAATCTTCACATTCCAAGCTTGTGCACCATCTTCTTGAAAGTTGCACTTGGTAGGGACTTGGTGAATAGGTCAGCCACATTGTCACTTGAACGAATTTGTTGCACATTTATATCACCACTCTTTTGAAGTTCATGTGTATAGAAAAGCTTTGGTGAAATGTGTTTTGTTCAATCTCCTTTTGTGAATCATCCCTTTAGTTGTGCTATGCATGCTGCATTATTTTCATATAAAATGGTGGGTACTTTATCACACTCCAAACCACATTTTTCTCGAATGAGATGTATCATGGACCTCAACCATACACATTCTCTACTTGCTTCATGAATAGCTATTATCTCAGCATGATTTGAGGAAGTGGCTACGATAGACTGCTTTGTAGATCTCCAAGATATGACAGTACCCCCACATATAAATACATAGCCTGTTTGAGATTGAGCTTTGTGTGGATCAGATAAATATCTTGCATCAGCATAACCAACAAGATTGAGACTGCAATTGTTAGAATAAAATAAGCCCATATGAGTTGTCCTTTTAAGATATCGCAATATGTGTTTGATCCATTCGAATGTCTCCTAGTAAGAGCAGAACTATACCTAGCTAACAAATTTACAAAAAGGCTATATCAGGCCTTGCAGTATTAGCAAGATACATTAGTGTACCAATTGCGCTAAGATATGGTACTTCAGAACCAAAGGATTTCATCATTATTTTCTTGAGGTCGGAATGAATCCTTATTCACATCAAGTGAACGAGCAACCATCAGAGTACTTAATGAATGTGCTTCATCCATACAAAATCTTTTCAACACTTTTTCTGTGTAGGCGGATTGATGAACAAAAATTACATTTGTCAAATGCTCAATTTGCAAACCAAGACATAATTTTATCCTTCCAGATCTTTCATCTCAAATTCGTTCTTTAAATAATCAATTGCCTTTTGAAGTTCTATTGGAGTTCCAATAATATTTATGTCATCAACATAAATAGCAAGTACAGCAAATTTCGATGTTGTTTTCTTTATAAAAACACATGGACAAATTGCATCATTTGTATAACCTTCCTTAAATAAAAACTTACTAAGACGGTTATACCACATGCGTCTAGATTGCTTCAAACCGTACAATGATCTTTGCAATTTAATTGAATACATTTTCCGAGATTTTGAACTATATGCTTTAGGCATCATAAATCCTTCAAGAATTTTCATGTATATCTCATTATCAAGTGATCCATAAAGATAGGCTGTAACCACATCCATCAAATGCATTTCAAGTCTCTTATGGAATGTGAAACTGATGAGATAACACAATGTTATTGTATCCATAACGGGTGAGTATGTCTCTTCATAATCGACACCAGGTCTTTGTGAAAATTCATGTGCCACAAGGCGTGCTTAATACCTTTGTATTTCATTTTTCTCATTTTTTTTCGCTCAAAAATTCATTTACACCCAACAGGTTTAATACTATTAGGTGTTTGAACTATAGGTCCAAAAACTTCATGCTTGACAAGTGATTCAATTCTGATTGAATTGCTTCTTGCCATTCTGGCCAATCATTTCTTTGTCGACATTCTACAACAGATTGAGGTTCAAGATCCTCACTATCTTGCATGATTTTCGTTGCAATATTATATGCAAAGACATAATCAACCACTATTTCTGATCGATTCAGATTAGTTTCAATATCTCTTAAATTTTATTTCTGAAAAATAGTAAAAAGCTATCAAATACACCTCCGTTTACTTTTATTTGTCCACGATTTTAAAACTATTCTTTTACTTTTACTTTTCACTTTTAGCATAACAAGAAGATTTTTTTTTTCAGGTTTCACTCTCAACATTAATTACTCATTCCGCAAATTATTTCTTAAACCTAAGATTATATATGAATTACTATAAATATTTGATAATATGCTCATATTAATCATTGATATAAAAGACATGCAAAATCCCAAGTTAACAAAAAATAAATAAACGAAAAGAGTACAGAATAACAAATTTTTTATGTGCTCTGAAATGTCGGAAATTCCCTTATTAGCTTAAGCTGACACATTGACAACCTTATGCCTACTTAGGCTATTCGCTTTATCTACTATATTCGGTCGAAGTGCGTATAAACCTATTTTTGGAGCCGTCATTTAATTTATACTTGAAATTAATTTTATTTTTAACTTTGAGAATAACTTCAGTTGCATGCGACTGAAGCTAAAAAATTGTGTTTGACTCGGAATTTTTTGTTTGAAGTATATTCTTGTGAAAATCAAACATCGGACATTTTTGCTTAAAATTTGATATAGCTTGTCAAAGTCAATTTCAGATATTTTACTAAAATTGTAGACTTTACAGGGCCAAATTTTAGATATTTCTAAGTGAAGTTTTACTTGCCTTATCAAGGCCGAGTTCAAAAATATTTGACTGAAGTACATGTAAGAATTAACTAAATTTAGTCACATGTGTTTTAATTTTTCATGTATGACTGAAATGCATATAAAAAATTGACTTAAAGTTATTAATAAATAAATAAATTTGTTCCTCGAATTTCAATAATCTAACACAAAAATCTACTCCAAATAAGGTCAAAATTGAAACATAAATTTCATATATTATATACAAATCCCAATATGTTGTAAAACTTAAGAACAAAAGAGCAATATAAATATGAAAACAAGAAGAATATAAGACAAGATGAACAATATAAGACAACTTTCTTTCTTTTTAAGTGTCATATGAACTCTAATGCCTCTACTTATAGTATTACATAGAGGCATACAAAAGGTTAGTTATAAACATGACATTAACCATGAAAGTTATGGAGACATTAACCATGTAAGTATGGAGGAATATCAAGGGAGAAGGTTATGGAGGTGTGGGAGTTACTATACATTATGGTGTAGTTAGACCTTGAAGTTATGGACATCCATAAATATATTTACAACACTCCCCCTTGGATGTATGATAATACGCCTCGTTAAAACCTTTATAGGAAAAATCCTAGTGAAGGAAAAAGACTACATATATCTTGTAATACACATTGGTTGCTGCCTCATTGAAAACCTTGCTTGGAAAACCCATTGGTACAAAACATAAGCCAAGAAAAAAAGTGTGCAGTGCGTATTTACTCCCCCTGTTGAAAACATCACTTAACATTTCAGAGATAATGCATATCAATCTTGTATAAATTTTGTTGAAGACTGTGCTTGAAAAAAACTTCGGCGAAATATGCTTATTTTGTTTCCTTCAATATATTCTTCTTTCATTTGAGTTACCCAAGAAATATTATCTTCATATAATATTGGAACCTTCTCCTTAGAAAAAATACACATCTCGTATGTGTTGTGTAACACCTCGGATTCGAGAAGGCCATAGTAGCAGTTTTCAGGAGTTGTAGGTGCCATCTAACGGAGGCCAACCACGGTCCGTGGATAGGACCACAGACCGTAGGTGTGGTCCGTGGATTGATCACCCAACCAAGTAAAGGGGACCATGAACCACGACTGGACCAACGGACCGTCGTGTGGTCCACGGTCTATGGATGTGGTCTGTGGTTTAGGACCCCAAAATCATAGTTTCTGACCATAGTCGACGGACAGGACGGACCGTCGGTCAGGGTACGTGGGTCGTGAGGTTGGTAGTTATTTTAGGGGCAGTTGGGTCTTTTCCTAATTAGTCTAGGCTAATACTGTGTCGTTTTGCCCATGCCTAAAATCCCAATATAAGTGATTTTAATCCCAAAACTTACCCATTCAAGTCATTCTCTTAAGTTCACCAAAAGAAGATAAGTTCTTCCTCTTCAAAATATTTCTCTCTCTAGAAACTTGAAGAAGAAGGGTTGAAGCTAGGGCTCAAGGTCAAGTCTCCATTCTCCAATCGTTTGTGGGCTTTGATTGCAAGGTATGATAGCTTTTCATCCATGGAATCCTTGCATCCATGGAGCCCCTAATTTCTCCAAATTGAAAAGTAGAAATTCCCCAATTTGAGTTAGGGTTTCCTTCTAAGTTATAGGTCTTTATGATGTTGATTCAATTGATTGAATTATGATTGATTATGCATGAATTGAGATGATTATATACTTTTTATGATGAAATCCCATTTACCCATGCTTAACCCATGTTTCTAAGGAGAAATTGATTTAAATGGGTTTTACTCTATGAAAGGAGAATTTATGAATTTGTGTGTATTTTTATAGGATAAATAAGATACAATATGAGTTTCTTTGAGATTGAAGCATATGTGATGACTATGATATGAAGTACTTTGAGAGTAAAGCATATATGTTGTTAATTGTTGATGATTTATGTAATTGTTGTGGAAGGGATTTTCCACATGTTTTTTATGTATGAATGTGAAAGGTTTTCTCACATTGAATGATGCTAGGTTGAAACGACTTCTTACCTAAAATGAATCTAAGCTAGGGAATTATGAATAATGAGGCTAGAGGTGATTACCCATGACCTCTAAGCAAAAGACAAGAGGCGAGTACCCAAGTCATATGATAGAAAGACAAGAGGCAAATACCCATGTCACATGATATATGGACAAGAGGCGAGTACCCATGATCCCAAGGTAAGAAGGACTAGAGGCGATTACCCATGATCCGTTATAAGAAGGCAAGAGACGATTCCCCATGTCCTTAAAAGATAAGCTATGATATGTTATGATAGGTGATGAGCTTGGATTGTTGCTTGAATTTGCCTTCCATGATGAGTAAGACTAGTGGCAGTTACCCATGTCTTGACTAAGTATGAATTGAGGTTACTTCAAGAAGTACTCCTTATATGTTTAAATGATCTATTATGTGCATTGATTATGCTTTATTACTTATGTTATGTTTATGCAAGTTATCATATTTAGTACATTTTTGTACTAATATATACTCTTGCCTACATTTCTTATCCAAATGTAGGGTCCGGCGTTCCCGATTCTCATCCCCGTGTTTAGGATCTATAGTAGAAGAAGAGTCTAAGATTGGTGAGTCCTCATTCATCCGGGGATTTGGCCACTATTTTACTTATGTTCTTTTCATTTGAGTTTTGAACAATGTTGTATGGGCTGCGTCCCGAGATTCTATTATATTAGATGGATTTTGAGACAAGTGTATTAGTTCCGTTTCGTTTTATAAAACTTTGGTTATGTTTGAAAATGTTTTAAATCTTATCGATTTCTATTTTCTTGACTATGAAAGCTAAGCGGCTTGTATGAGGCCTCTCGCGGTCTTATATGCCGTGTTACATCTAGGGGGTACCCCTGGGTCGTGACATGTTGAGCCACTTGCTTTATAAGTTGCTATTATCTTGGCCAGACTTGAATATGTATCAATAATTGACTGTCTTATAAATTTTCTAATATGGCGGTACCCTCATATGCAAATATATTGTTTGAAGAAAGTACTTCATGTAATACCTTGCATTTATATAACCAATAGAACTTTAATAATATTGGTTAGAAATACTAAATTTATACCAATTTGACACCAATCAAATATCTCAAACTGAATTATCTCTTCCTTCCACATTAATAAAAATATTGTCTCATTAATAATAATAGTAGGAAAAATAAATGCATCAATTGCACTAACACATAGTATGTGGAAACCATTTTCATAAGATCAAAATTGATCTCTCTTTATGTTATGTGACCTCACAACCATTGGGGTACTATTCAATCGAATCACTGTAAAACCTTTCAAATCCTTCAAAGATTTTCATAGAACCTTCACTATCTAGCTAGACATGACAACAATTTCATTATATGTATTCAAGTATTTCATCTATTTTCAGTTTGAAAGAAACCTCATTGCATCCACCACGGGAGAACATATCTCCGTACAATAATGTCAGGAATTTTGCGAAAAAACTTTATTCCCCAAAGCACAATCCATACTTAAGTCTTACAGTTATTCTTTTGCCATAATAATCCATTTGTACCCCACTGACATTATACCTTAATCTATGGACTGTAAGTCCAAAACATCACTTTTCAAGTGAAATAAAATATACTTAAATTGTGTATAATTGTGTATTTTATTGGCTAATTATTTATTTGTCCATATTATTTGAAATTTTTTGTCACGCACCGAGGCTACTCCCTTGATGTAACACGGGACCTAGAATCACGAGTGACCCCAAGCTTACCTTGTGTCTGGCATATATCAAGCATACTGAGAATAACTGAATAAAACATGTACTATGCGGAAGCTAAAACAATGGAGAACTGAAAGTGGGGAATACCCAACTAGTCTGACTGTATAAACCATACTAAGAGTTTAATAACAACTGAAAGATAAACTTAACAATTCAAGTTGATTCTACTATTATGTTTGAAAAGCCTCTAACTGAATTGAGTTGCTAGGACATGCCCCCAGCTAACTCTAACAAAACTGAAAACTAAAGTAAAGACTAAAATGAACGCATGTCTATTGTCCTCGGAATATGAGGACTCATCACTGAAGTTATTGAAATACGGATCGAGAATCGATCTAAGCGCGATCTGGATGCTGAGTACCTAAACCTACATCATGAAAGGATATAGCACAGAGTATGCGTCAGTACTTGGAATGTATTGAGCATGCATGATATAGATACTAAGCTGAACAAATATATATATAAGCTGAACAAAGCATAACTGAGCAATGAAATAAACTGAGGAAGAATGTAAATACTGAAAACATAACTGAAAAGCTAAACTTAATGCAATGACCAAGTGCTAATCATGAACATGACATGCTAAACTGAATACTGAAGTATATACTGAAAACCTGGTCAAATGCACTAGGAGTCTGACTATGGGAGTTACTATTAACCGATATAAACCACGTGAGCTAAACATGGAATCTGATGTATACGCCCCATCGAGAGGACCCAATATACCTTGCCAGGGGTATAAAAGCATGACTGGCGTGATCACTAAATCTGATGCCCGACCGAGGGGACTTATAGTCCTATGGGGGCACATAGTTCTGGGACTATGAGGGTACGCTGAACCCTAGTCCAACTCGGTGCTAAGTCTACTCCCAACTGAATATGTATATGACACAAATGCAACTGAAATACTGAATAGCTCAAAATACTGACATGCAATCTGAGAATGCAACATTTATATACTGATAATGTGACATTCAAAATCTAAAGCATGATTATATGTTTAACTGACCTAGCAAGTATAATTCGTGAACTAAGAGAATTTATACAACTAGGGTTCTGGGTTTCATGCAAGGAATCAAGCAAACTTTCCAAGAAACAAGCTATTTCGATTTAGGATACTACAACAACTAAATCACAGTAAATATCCAAGGCTAGGTCTAAACAAGATATAGAGAATCAAGGAACTGACTGAATTCTAGGGACCTAGTGGATGAAAGGAATCCATTAGTGAAATCCCACATACCTAGTGACGAAATCTACGGAGAAATCCTTCGATTTCGGGGCTGAAACTAGAAGCAAACCTTCTAACCTTCTGACTGTTCTTGGGAAACTGGCGCCTCTTTCTTCTCTTTTTTCTCTAAGTTTGGATGATTTTTGGTGAATAAAGGTTTTTGTTAGGTTCTGACTAGATTATTAGGCTTAAACTGAGTAAAATGACACAAATTAGGTATTAAACGGCGTACTTTAAATGCCCAATGCATAGGGAAAAGACCAAAACGACCCTGACTTAAAAACTGACGAGGTGATTGACGGACCCTGACTGACAGACCGTGGACTGACCAACGGTTTGTCCTGTTAGGGCGTCGTTTGGCGTCTAGACTGGATATGGGGGTCACGATCCATGTACACTGGACCATTGACCGTGGACCCACCTACGGTCCGTAGATCCTGTCGTAGGTCATGATTTTTTGGGGATTCTGGGTGGCCAACCTATGGTCCGTGGTCCTATCCACGAGCCGTGGTTTGGACTTTGTCGGTGGCACCTATAACTCTTAAAATCTGCTATTTGGTCTTTCTTGAATCCGGGGTGTTACATTATCTCCCCCTTGGGAACATTCGTTCTTGAATGAAATCTAAACTAGCTGAGTATGGAGGGAAGGAGCTGCAATCCCTACCACTAAGTACTAGAAATTGATATCTAACTGAGTTGAGTTACAAGAACATGCAAATATTTTGAAATGCAAGAACAACTGAAGGAACAAGATAGTGAGACTGAATTTACGCAAGAGTAAACTGAAAGACTGGAGAAGAACTATTACCTGAAGCTGAAACGAAATCGGAAGGAAAGAGGTGAGGATACTTGGCCTTCATGGCTGCTTCTGCTTCCCAAGTAGCTCCCTCTACGGACTGACTCCTCCACATTCACTGAAGCTACTTCTTTATTTCTCAACCTACGAACCTGACGGTCAAGAATCTCTACTGGCACCTCTTCATAAGTGAGACTATCCTTCACAGCCACACTCTCATGGTACTATTGATGCCGGATCACCCACACACTTCTTCAACAAGGAAATGTGAAAGACTGGGTGAACCGCTGCTAGCTTTGCTGGCAACTCTAACTCATAAGCCACATTACCAACCCTTTTCAGGATTCTGTAAGTACCTACATATCTAGGACTGAGTTTCCCTTTCTTGCCAAATCACATCACCCCCTTCATAGGTGACACTTTCAGAAAAACCCAATCATCGATTTCGAACTCTAAGTCCCTACTCCTCACATCTGCATAGGAATTCTGACGAATCTAAGCTGTCTTTAGTCTATCTCTGATGAGGTGACTTCTTCCATAGCCTCATGAACCGAATCTGTCCCAATCAAGGCTGCTTCACCTACTTCGAACCAACCAACCAGAGATCCAAATCTACGCCAATATAGTGCCTTATACAGGGCCATCTGAATACTGGAATAGAAGTTATTATTATAGGCGAACTCTATGAGAGGTAGGTGATCATCCCAACTACCCTTGAAATCGATCACGCAAGCTCTCAACATATCCTCTAAGGTCTGAATGGTAACGTTCTGCCTGACCATCCGTCTGTGGATGAAATGCTGTACTGAGATTTACCTGAGTACCAAGACCTTTCTGAAACAATTTCCAAAAATGAGAGGTAAACTGAGGACCTCTATCTGAGATGATAGACAAGGGAACCCCATGCAACCTGACTATCTCATGGATGTAGAGTTTGGCGTAGTCCTCCGCTGAATCTGTAGTCTTGACAGCCAAGAAGTGAGCGGACTTAGTAACTCTGTCCACTATTGTAACACCCCATATCCAAAAGACCAAAATAGCCGCTTTTCCAGATGTTGCAGGGGCCAGACCATGCCGGCCATCCATGACCTGTGGAATGGACCACAGACCGTAGGTGTGGTCCGTGGCTGGCCTGCCTGGGTAGGGTCTGAGGGTCCAGGACCACGACACAACCTACAGACCGTAGGTCAGACAACGGTCCGTGGTCAGAGTCCGTAGTTCGAGACCCCAAGATCACCCTTTCTGACCATGAACGACGGTCCACCAGGATGGGCCGTGGGTCAGACCACGGTCCGTCGACTGGGTCCGTGGGTCACAACTGTCAGTTATTTTTCAAGGGCAGTTTGGTCTTTTCCTAATTAATTAATTCCTATACTATGTCATTTTGTCTATAATTAGAACCCCTATATAAGCTTTTTCAACCCCACAAATTAACCCATTTACTTCATTTTTCCAAATTTCCAAAAGAAACCAATGACTAATCTGGGGTAAAGGTAAGGGTTAGTAAGGCACACACCCATAAACTTACCAAGTTGCTAGGGAAAGTTCCTACTTTGATTACCAATCACTTAGGGATACATACCTTATCATCCTTGCATGTCAAACACTAGGATAGAATTACTATTATTAGGAATACTGCGTTAAGAGCTTGTAGGGAACACATATACCCTAGTTTTCATCTTATATTGATATTTCAATTGTGAATCTTGTTTACTTGTTACTTAATAATTCAAATCAACAATCTGTTATTTTATTTACAAAACCCCCCTGTTTACTTTTCTTGGAAATAGTTTGACTAAGAAAAGATAAGTGTGAGTTAACTTTAAGTCTGAAATATATTCCTCGTGGGATCGACCCCAACCTACAAGTTGGGTTCTTTATTTGGCAACGTCCGCTTATACTTCTTTAGGTAGGTGTAATTTGGGCGCCGCTGCCGGGGAATACGACTTTTAGATTAAACTAACTACATTATGTAACTTTAGTCAAGTATTTCCTGATTTTACATTTTTTTTGTTTTTGTTTTCTACAGGTTTCAACTCTTGTGTATGCTTAGTACACGGAGTCGAGACGAACCCTTGACCCCTTACGATCCTGAATTGAGAAGAACTTTGAGGAGAATGGAAAATCTTGGGGTTCACAATAATCCAATTGGAAAGGGTCAAGGAGATGGAGCTGAGTTTCAACCTCTTGCAGTTGTTAATGTGCCCGCTCAGGTTCAAGGTGGTCATCTAATCGAAAATGCAGAAAGGGTGAAGAATCCGCCAATGTCGAGGGCTCGTGATAACTACAGGGTTTACTACGATGCAGTTGGATCAGATGGGCCTATTGTTCTCCCTCCTCTACCTCCAGGATATACATTTGTGGTGACCCGCAGTCTTATGCAAATGCTTACAGTAAGAGGGTTGTTTGATGGGTTAGCTTCAGAAGATCCATACGCTCACATGGATAAATTGACTAGTGTCTGTAAGAGTAGTGTGGGATGATCAAAATTGGATATGGATGTCATAGGTTTTAGAGTATTCTCACTGTCGTTGACTGGTGATGCTGCTGTGTGGTTTTCTGAGCTGCCATACAATCCGATCTATACATGGGACCAATTGCATAAGGTGTTCATGGCAAGGTATTTTCCGGTGTCCAAGAAGTTGAATTACAAGGATAAACTGAATAATTTCACGGCACTACCTGGAGAGTCGGTAAGCTGTTCATGGGATAGGTTCACTAGATTCATGAGGAGTGTTCCAAATCACTGCATAGATGATAAGGCACCAAAGGAGTACTTCTACCGAGGACATGATGACAATGGAAAGGCTGTGTTAGATACTATTGCTGGAGGATCATATGGTGAGTGCACTTTTGAGGAGATCGCTAAAAAACTCGAGAGCATTTCACAAAAAAATAAGGCATGGAGCACTAGAAAAGCAAATACTGGTAGGAGCACGTTTGCTGTCCAAACTGCACCAAGTCAATCAAATGATGATATTTGTGAAGAGATGGCTCAAATGAGGACAAAAATTGGCTTGATATTAAAACATGTGAGTGGAAGTGCAGAAAAGGTGAATGTAGTAAATTATCTAACCAGAACTCCACCACCGCCAGTTGAGGAGTATTACTATGAGGAGGATGCAAATTTGGTGAATGATCAGACGAGGGGGGGGGGGTTTCCGAACCAACGCTCAAGGTTCCAACTCGAATAATTGGTGCCAAGGTCAAGTTAACCAAGGTTGGAACTATGGCAACTACAACCGTGATGGAAACTATGTCCGGGATGGGAACTACAATCGCGATAACAATTACAACCCAAACAATTATGGCAACAGGAATGAGAAGGTTGGGCCCTACGTTCCCCCTAGTAATAGAGAGGCTGGTACTAGTATGACTCACATTGAGGATATGATGCAAAAGATGATGAAGAGGTTTGATGCGACATATGAGAATATGAAAGAGATGCGTAATGATTTATCTGGGATTGGTCAGAAAGTTGATGCCCATGCAGTGTCGATCAAGCAACTTGAGCAGCAGTTTAGTCAGTTGTCCGCTATTGTGAACCCACGCCAGCCTGGCGCACTTCCTAGCAACACCATCCAGAATCCAAAAAATAATGGGCATTGTATGGCAGTCATGACTCATGGAGGTAAGCAGACTATTGATCTCCCCATGTCGTCTGAGGTTGAAAGAGTGATAGAAAAAGATGAGGATGAGAATGAAGTTACTGAAACTCCAAAAGATGATACAGATAAGGAAGCTGAGGTGACTTAAAAAGTTGTTCCCATGTCTAGACCTCCACCTCCATTTCCACAGAGATTGGTGAAAAAGACTGAAGAAGGAAAATATCACAAGTTCATAGCTATGTTGAAGCAACTGTCCATAAATGTCCCGTTGATAGAAGCTTTGGAGCAAATGCCTGGGTATGCAAAATTCATGAAAGACTTGGTGACCAAAAAAAGGGCTGTTAGTTTTGAGAATGATGAGAAACTGCAACATTGTAGTGCTATTGCTACTAGGTTACTTGTGCGAAAGAAAGAGGATCCTGGAGCTTTCACTATTTCTTGTACCATTGGCATTTTACACTTTGCGAAAGCTTTGTGTGATTTGGGTGCCCACATCAATTTGATGCCTTTGTACATTTATAAGAAGTTGGGTTTAGGAGCTCCAAAGCCGACTGTGATGCATCTACTTATGGCCGATAAAACTGTGAAGAGGCCCATTAGAGTGCTCCAAGATGTCCTTGTGAAAGTGGAGTCATTCATTTTTCCGGTGGACTTTGTGATATGATTGTGAGGATGATTTTGAGGTTCCCATCATCTTAGGGAGACCATTTCTTGCTACTGGGCGTGCCTTGGTTGATATGGAGAGAGGGCTGATGAAGTTCCGATTAAACAATGAGGAGGTAAATTTTAACATCTGTAGGTCTATGAAGCATGAAAGTGATCTTAATTCGGTATCTGTGATGAATCACATTATGGGGCAAGAATCTGAGGTGTCCATTGAAGAAAGGTTAGGTGTTGATGCACTAGCAGCAGTGATGATGAATTTTGACAGTGATGGTATCGATGAGTATGATGAGCTAGTTTCTGCACTTGATAGGTTCGAGTTTCGTTTCACGCCAAAACGGTTGGAATTAGACATGAAGAATCGTGACACCCCACCTGTAAAACCATCTGTTGATGACCCTTCAAAACTGGAACTTAAGGTTCTTCCATCCCACTTGCGGTATGTATTCTAGGGACAAAATAACACCTTGCCTGTTATTATTGTTGCTGACTTGAGTGAAGGGAAAATAGAGGCTTTGATATCGGTGTTGAAGCGGTTCAAGAGGGCTATAGGATGGACTATTGTGGACATTATTGGAATTCCACCGGGCTTTTGTTCTCACAAAATCCAACTCATGCCGGACAGTAAGCCAAGTATTGAGCATCAAAGAAGACTAAATCCCCCTATGCAAGAGGTTGTGAAAAAGGAGATCATTAAGTGGTTAGATGCTGGAGTTATATATCCCATTGCTGATAGTAGTTGGGTTTGCCCAGTTCAGTGTGTGCCAAAGAAAAGAGGAATCATTGTGGTTCCCAATGCTAAAAATGAGCTTGTTCCAATGAGGCCGGTGACTGGTTGAAGAGTGTGTATGGACTATCGCAAGTTAAATGCATGGACCGAAAAAGACCATTTTCCAATGCTGTTCATATATCAGATGCTAGATCGTCTCGCTGGTAAGGGTTGGTATTGTTTTCTAGATGGGTATTCAGGCTACAATCAAATCTCCATAGGTCCGGAAGACCAAGAGAAGACCACCTTCACTTGTCCTTATGGGACTTTCACCTTCAAAATAATGCCATCTAGGTTATGTAATTGTCCAGCAACCTTCCAGCATTTTATGATGTCGATATTTTTAGATATGGTGGAGGACACAATAGAGGTATTTATGGATGATTTCTCTGTGGTAGGTGACTCATTTGATGATTGTTTGAAACATTTGTCTTTGGTACTAAAACGGTGTGAAGAGTGCAATCTTGTGCTCAATTGGGAAAAGTGCCACTTTATGGTGAAAGAGGGTATATTTCTGGGTCATCGGATTTTGCAAAAAGTTATTGAGGTTGATCGAGCTAAAGTTGAGGTAATAGAAAAGCTTCCACCACCCATCTATGTTAAAGGTGTTCGAAGTTTTCTTGGGCATGCAGGTTTCTATTGGAGGTTCATAAAAGATTTCCTTAAAATTGCACACCCATTGTGCAAGCTACTTGAAAAAGAGTGTAAGTTTGATTTTGATGATGCTTGTCTGAGAGCATTTGGAGAGTTGAAAGAAAAGTTAACTTCGGCACCTTTCATTATTTCACCAAATTGGGGGCAACCATTTGAAGTTATGTGTGATGCAAGTGGGGTGGCGCTTGGTGTGGTATTAGGACAGAGGCGAGAGAAGATTCTTCATCCGATTTACTATGCCAGCAAAGCTCTGAATGTGGCTCAAAAGAACTATACTGTGATTGAACAGGAACTCCTTGTTGTGGTTTTCGCATTCGAGAAATTTAGATCCTACTTGCTTGGTACTAAGGTCATAGTGCATACTGATCATTCCACATTGAGGTATCTGATGGCTAAAAAGGATGCAAAACCGAGATTGATTAGATGGGTGCTTCTACTACAAGAGTTCGATTTTGAGGTAAAGGATAGAAAGGGAACAAAAAATCAGGTTGCTGATCACTTGTATAGACTAGATGAGGAAGCTATGATCAAGCTAGAGGATGGAATTGAGATTAATGATGTGTTCCCTGATGAACAAGTATTGGCTGCTTCTTATGATCTTATCCCTTGGTTCACAGATTTTGCTAACTACTTGGGAAGTGATTTGGTTCCGTCGGATTTGTCATTTCACCAAAGGAAAAAGTTCATGTCTAATGTGAAGAAATTCTTTTGGATGAGCGTTACTTGTTTCGTGTTTGTGCTAATGAGATTATTCGTCGCTGTGTGCCCGAGGTTGAAATGATGAGTATACTAGAGGCGTGTCATTCATCGCCTGTTGGTGGGCACTATAGTGGTATCCAAACTGCCCATAAGATTTTGCAGTGTGGGTATTACTGGCCTACCATCCACCAAGTTGCTCATGATTTCGCCACGTCTTGTGATCGTTGCCAACGTGAGGGAGGAATTTCGAAAAAGCAAGAACTACAATGAACCCTATAATGGTAATTCAACTTTTTGATGTTTGGGGTCTTGACTTCATGGGTCCGTTTGTGAGTTCGAATGGGATGAAGTACATTCTTGCGGCGGTTGACTATGTATCGAAATGGGTGGAAGCAGTCGCACTTTCAAACAATGAGGGAAAGAGTGTCACCGCGTTCCTGAAAAAGAATATCTTCTCCAGATTTAGTACACCAAGGGAAATCATAAGCGATGTAGGTTCTCGCTTTTGTAATAAATTGTTTAAGGCGTTGCTTGAGAAGTATGGTGTTTGCCACAGTGTAGCAACCCCGTATCATCTGCAGTCAAGTGGGCAAGTTGAAGTGTCGAATCGTGAGATAAATCAAATTCTTGCAAAGAGCGTAAATGCCAACAGATTTGACTGGTCGAGAAGGCTTGATGATGCTCTATGGGCTTATCGCACTGCATTAAAAACTCCCATAGGTACGTCCCCCTACCAAATTATATATGGGAAGTCCTGTCATTTGCCTATAGAGCTAGAGCATAAAGCGATGTGGGCACTAAAAAAGTTGAATTTGGATTGGGGTGCCGCATCGAGTGAAAGAATGAATGAGATGAATGAGCTTGATGAGTTTCGCCTAAAAGCATATGAAAGTTCAGCCTTATACAAAGAGAAGATGAAGAACTACCATGATCAGAAGATCAAAAAGCGTGAATTTGCTTCCGGTGATCAGGTGCTATTATTTAACTCAAGGTTGTGCTTATTTCCTGGTAAACTCAAGTCCAAGTGGACCGGACCATTCACAATAACTCAAGTGTTTCCACATGCGGCGGTTGAACTAGAGAACAAGGATTGAACAAAGTTCAAGGTGAACGGTCAAAGAATAAAGATCTATTTGAGGCAATCTGAGAGTGTCAATGAGGTGATATAGGAGTGGGGTCTTGATGAGGTTTGAGTAATCGAGGTGTCTGCTTCGTGACGTGACGTTAAATAAAGAGCTGCTCGGGAGGCAATCCAAGATGTATAATCTAGCCAACTATTGGAGTTTCTTTTCTATATAGAGAGTTTTTCTTAAATTTGTAGCTTTCTAGATAGATATTTATTAATTTTTTTGGTTTTAGTGTTGGCTAGATATAGATAGCATAGGATCCGTGTCTAAAAAGTGTTCGGAAAATGTAAAAAGGAAGTCCTAATGTTTGCTATGTGTACAAGGAACAAAAGGGAAAATCTACAGAAAATATGGTGATGCAATGGTCTACGGTTCCCATCGACAGTCCGTAGGTCCACCCACACACCGTGGATGGCATCCGTAGATCCCAGGTATGGTTTCTAAATTTTTCTAAGTGTTAGAGTGAACCACGGTCCTCATTGACGGACTGTAGGTTGACCCACGGACCGTCGACGGGGTTTCATGGGTCCAAGTAGGGTTATAGTCGACCTGACCCGGACCCCCAATTTAAATAAAATCCCTTCATTCCAAACACATCCCCCATCTCCCTGTTTCCCCCAACCGTTTCAAACCATTAATATTCCCCAAATTTCATCCCTTAAAATCCCCAATCAAACCCATATAAACCCCCTTCCATTTTTACTTCCATATCAATTCCATTTCTTCCATATCTCCCTCAAATCTCCATTTTCTTTTCTTTTCATCTAAATCCTTCCATTTCCACCAAGCATCCACGTTTCGGGGTCGGTGTCAAGTTTGTTAGAGTTGAAAGAAGAAACCGCTGTACTACGCACTCACTGACTTGGTTTACTTATAAGGTAGTCGATTTCACCGAAACTTTGAACTTTTCATTGTTTAACCATGAAGTCACTAAGTCAAACTTGACCTTGGGTAGTCAATGGCTTGTTAAATTGTTGAAATCTAGTTTAGATACTACCCTTAGAACGATGGTGTGTGAGTGTGTTGTTGATTTAAGTTGAATAAATGGGTTTGATAGGTCTAATTGGGTGTTTTGACTTAGGGTTTTTCGTTGTTTCGGTGTTGTAAGTTGAATTTTGCATAATCGAAACCCTAGGGATTATGAACTACCACATAATATGTTGAAATGCATGTTTAGACTTAAATTATTTGATAGATTGTTGAAGTTAATGTGTTGTATGAAATTTGGAACCAAAGCATGCACAACAATGATCGATGACTTTGACCGACGGACCATAGGTCGTGGTCCGTCAAGTGACTGCACACTAATATCTGCTAAGTTGTGAACCACGGTGTGGACTACGGTCCGTCGTTCCATCGACAGACCATTCTGCACATCCGTGGTTCCAACATCAGAGACCCGAAAATGGACCCTCTGACCTATGGAGGGGACCCACGACTCGTCACTCCATCGACGGACCGTAGGTACCGATCGTGGGTCACCAAGACAGCTTCTGCCTGTTAAATTTTTATATTTTCATCTAATTCCTACTTTTGTCCTAAATTTATTCCGTGGTTCTTTTTGACTTCTTTTAGTACTAACTAGTCTTCCACAGGTACCATGGCACCAAAAGAGGCACCCATTTATTCCAGAAGGGGCAAGTGAAGGTCGGTTTCACCCTTGCGTCGACTTCTTGGTGAGTCCATCTGAGAAGAATACACACCGGGGCAAACTAAAGGCTTCCCCACTGTCCTTGTGACCACGAGGCACCGGAACAGGCAGGTGGTCGTTTTTGATGAGGAGAGTCCCTCCTCCTCCATCCCCGTAGTTGCCCCTAGTCTGAGGAGGGGGACCCAGCATGCTGAGGAGTCACATTACAGCTCAGCTGATGAGTCGCAGTCCGCCTCAGAGTCGCAGTCCAGCTCAAGTTCTAGTTTTACACTGGCCTCTACCTCCGACGCCACTAGCTACGGAGAGGCTCATTACCCGCCAGGCATACCTATATTTCCCATTATGCTCACCACCAAGCCAAACATGTGGTGTGTTGATGGCCAGTAACAGATATACTACGATGGGCAGAATCAGAACGAGCAGCAGAAACAACCTAGGATGAGTACTGAGGAGCGCCAGGTACTTACTGGGAGCCTTCATACTATGCCTTCCATTGAGGAGTTGTTCAAGCAGCACAAGTGTGAGTGGATGGCACAGAGTCCGGGCAAGTTCAGTGAGGAGATGGTTCGCGAGTTCTATGCCTCATACGCCGCCACCGTCCGAAATGCTATGCCTAAATGGGCTAAGCCACTAGCTCAGCCTCCACTACAGGCTACCTTGGTGCCTAATTTCTCTGTTGACATCTCCCAGACCACTATACGCCATTTTATTTACGGCCCAGCCCACACTCTGCCGATTAATACAACGGAGTACGACTATAGGATGGGGTGGTACAGAGTGGGGCATTTCAGAGGGATGCCAAGAAGAGAGAGACATTACTCCGATGGATGGCCCATCATATTACCGAGGATGGGGAGAGCACCGAGTGTGTGTGAAATATTACATTGCCTATCAGAAAGGAAACTCTGAGCTTTGCTGCGAAGTTCATTTGGTCCATAGTGCGTACTTCACTATCCCCTACACAAGGGACAACGTCGTGACATGGGATAGGGCTGTGATGTTAACAATGATTATGGCAGGGCTTGAGCTAGATTTCGCCCGGATTCTGATAGCCGAGATTCATGAGAGGGCCTTTAAGACCACCACTACTTTTTCCTTCCCTTGTCTTATATTTCATCTGTGCAGGGAGGCTTCGATGCTTATTTGGCATTGTGATAGGCTGACAGAGGTGACCAAGACTGTGGATGTCAGCCTAATTCGAGATGATGCTAATACCGCAACACCGCGGTAGGGACCACATGTCGACTTACCTCCTTTGGGTGCTGATCTTGCTGATGATATAGAGCAGATTCAGGCTGATGACACTACTATGCCAGCCCCTACAGCAGATGCACGGGTTCCCTCCTCCACTTCCACTAGTCAGGCCACAAGCTCGTCTCGAGCCACTCCCCCTTCAGGGTCCACTTTAGTTCCTCTGGCCCGAGTCCAGAACTTGGAGACCCAGATGGCTACTTTGCTGCAGCATATGAGGCCCTGGATGCAGTGATCTGTAGAGGAGTCTGAGGCTCGTATGGAGCGGATGATGGACGGAAAGATTCAGGCGGTCTACAAGCGCCTAGATGCATTCAAGTTGAGGGTCTTGGAGAGGCCTCCCCCTACCATTGATGTCACCACTTTCCAGACGGAGCTGGCTAGACTCCTTTCTGATGTTGATGCCTTTCTTGCCCCTCTTAAGACTGTACCGGAGACCACTCCTGTTGCTGAGGCTGATGATGTGGTGATGACTACCCTTTTCGATAACACTGTGCCACCACCCGACCCCTATCGAGCGGCTGGGAAGCGCCACCATTCTTTTGTACCGACTTCCGATGCTGAGGAGACTCGCCGAGTTAAGAAGAGGGAGAGGTAGAAGATTGAGGCTGCTCAGAGAAAGTCTTTGTTTGAGTAGGATTTGCGCCTGAGGAGAGCCCGTGAGATGGAGTTTACAGGTGCATCTAGTTCGAGGAGCACTACTGATGGTGTTCCCACTTTTGATGAGGGCGCTACTGATGGTGTTCCTATTGTTGATCCAGCGTTCCGAGATACTGGACCCACCCGCGTCTTGATGGGTCTTCGGCGCATATGCACCATAGGTTTGCTTCAACCTATGCTTTATTTTTTTCTGTTTGTGCATTGAGGGAAATTGCACCATTTTTTCGTGGGGGTGTGGTATATGGGTTGTGAGTGATAGGGTGAAGTTTGAGTAATCCAACTCATAACCCTCCCTTGGGGTTTTCTTACCTGTGTTCTTTTTACCCAAGGGACTGTTTTACTTTTTTGTTGAACAGGCATGTGTAGGATTGTATGTGTAAAAGTAGATAGAAAGAATGAAAGCATGATGGTATAAGAGCATGAATTGATACCCGTCAAAATATTTGAAATGTGCTAGATCTATAGGTTTAATGAGTTGAATGTGTTGGATCTTCATGTGACATGATAAGGAACCGGTATGATAGCATGACTTAAGCTAAATCTTGAACTGGGTACTTCAATAATCCGATAATGAAACAATGTGCCAAGTGTGTGTGAGTAAATTTTGTATGTTCATGCAGTATGTGCCAATATAGAACTTGCCCCGTTGGTCCTGCTAAGATAATCTAGGATAGGAATTGGGAAATGGTCATAGGCCCTTGTTCAAATAAGTCCACTTAAGCCTAAAAAAAGATCCAACCAAAAGAAATTAATGCTCCCTTTGATCCAAATGTTTGAGCATAACGAATACCACTTCTTTCAATACACCTAACTCACCTTCCCTAAAAGATTGTTTTGGCCCTGGTCCCTCCTTGGACATGTGCACCTTAACTTAGGCCAAAAGCCTAAGTTGAGGGTGGCTAATTCAAAAGTTACTTTAATCTTGGCCCCAATCCGACCCCGGATATTGTGCACCTCAATTCATGCAAAATACATAAGTTGAGGGTGGCTATGAAAAAGAAAACTGAAAGAAAAGGGTATGAAAAGAGTTGTGCGTAGAAGAAGGAAAATGATAGACAAAGATGTGATTGAATCCAAAAGAAACAAAAAGAGTGATAATGATGATGAATAACAAAGAATAAAGAAGTAAACGAAAAAGAAAAGTGAAAAAGAAGAACGAAAGAGTCAAAGTCATATCTGTGCGGAAGAAAGTCAAGGAAAAATGCAAAAAAAAAAATATGTCAGAATTGGTTGAGAAAAGAGGTAAAAAAACCAATGTAATGTCAAGGAGGGCAGAACAATCACTAAAAGTACCCAAATATACCCTACATGACCCAACGTTACAAGCTAACAAAGTCCTATAATGATCCTAGTGACTAGTTTGGAGAGTCTATGCAGTGAAAATAAGGGCAAGCCTATGGTATTGAGAACTAACTGTATTTGAATTCACTTCTGAGAGTGAGTGTTGACTGAATCTGTCATGACCCCGGGGTACCCCTTAGATGTAACAAGGTGTACAAGACCCTGAGAGGCCTCATACAAGCCACTTAGCATATCATAACATAAAGTAATAGAATTTAGCGGAAATTTAAAATATTTTTCATAACATCAAAGTCTTTTATAAAACGAGCGGAAGTCTAATACACTTGTCTCAAATCATCTAAAACATGAATATCTTTGGGACTCAGCCCATACAATAGTTCTAAACATAAAATTAAAGACATAAGAACATGGTGGCTATCGCCTCGAATACTATAAGGACTCACCAAAACTTCAATCCTTGCTTCTACTAAGATCCTAGCCACGGGGGTGGAAGTCAATATCGCCGGACCCTATATTTGATAAGAATATAGGCAAGAGTATGCGTTAGTACAAACAAGTACTAAATACGATCGCTAGCATAAATCATCATCATAGGCATAACATAAGCATTAGTCAACATAAGACATACGCCATAAGCCATAAGCAGAAGAGATAACAACATAAGTCATAAGCATAATCAATGCACATAGATCATCATAATGTGAGAGGAACACTTCTCAAGTAACCTCAACTTATCCTTATCTAGGACTTGGGTAATCCATCTCTAGTCAAACATATCAAATAAGTCAACTCTAGAAACAATCCAAGCTAATCATACATCATACAAGCAAACCTCATAATAAAACATACTTACGATACTTCTTTGAAGTAACCTTGATTCATCATAAACATGCTACTTTGATTAGGGACTAGTCCCTCTTTAGCTCTTTGCTACTATTCATGGAAAAGTACTTCTTTACTAGTCCAATACAAAACATTACTCATGAATGGTTACGATTCACCAATTAAAGGCTATCAAGGAAAAACACCTCATTATGCTAGACCAAGCTATCATGGAAGGCATACTGTCATGCAAGTCCAAGCTACTCAAGGAATGGTACTATTGCTCAATCCAAGCTACCAATTAAATGGTTTGGCCTTACCAAGTCATGCTATCATGCAATCATCCTGTCATGCTAGTTCAAGCTAACCTTTGGAAGGGTACGATTTCTCAATCCGAGGCTATCCATGAGATCTACTACTCAGGCTACCATGCATGGTCCTATCTTACCAAGTCAAGCTATTCATGAAGGGATCTCATATCACAACTTCAAAGCTTTCATAGTCAAACATGCTTTGATTCATTTTAGGTGAGCAAACCTTTCAACCTAGAATCATTCAATGTGAGAAAACCTTTCACATTCATACATTCATACATTCATAAGGTAGGTCATGTGGGTAAAGTCCTTCCACAACAATTATATCTTCTAATCTACCATTATCATATAAGCTTCACTCTCAAAGCCTTAACATTCATAATTCATCACATTAGCTTTACTCTTAAAGCCCTAGAAATCAACATTCATAACTACAAGCCTTACTCTGAATTCAATACTTCTCATAATCATCACATATGCCTAGGTCTCAAGACATTCTAATCACATGCTTCATTATTAAGCAATTCTAATCATGATTCATCATGTATACTTTAATCTGATTCAATTCATGTCTATATGCTTTACTCTCAGGCAATCTACTATACATATCATCAATCTTCATTTCCCCTTTCAAGGCACAAAACCCACTTACTTCAATTTCATCTTTCTAGACATGGGTTAGGCATAGGTACATGTAATTTAATCCTAAAAACATGTATTACTATCAATTCAATCATAAACAATCATAATCCACTCAATTGGATCAACATTAATCAATACCCACAACATTGGAAGAAACCCTAACTCAAATTGGGGATTTCATCTTCACAACTGGGGAAAACTAGGGAACTCCATGGATGAAAGAAGTCCATGGATGAAAAGCTATCATATGGTTACAAATCCCTCACAAGCTTGAAGGTTGGAGAATTGACTTGACCCTAGCTTCAATTTCTTCCTTCTTCTTCTTCAAGTTCTAGAGAGAGAATATTTGAGAGAAGAACTTTTGGATTTCTTTTAGATTCTAGGGTGAATGACTTAATTTGGGGATAGAACGATTATATACCTTTCTAGGTTAGGGGTAAAATGACTTAGATAGCCTTAAGAAAACCATGAAAAGACATTAAGGACCCTAACTTAATTCTAAGGCTGCTGTACGATGAGGCTCGCCCAAGGGCACTTGGCGACTAGCTAAGTGAGCCCTTGGCTTGCCAAAATTTCCAGTAGCTTACCCAAGGAGGCAGGCCACTTAGGCGATGGGGAGGTGCCCTTGGCGATGCACCAACCTAAATGGCGAGCTCCAACTTGGCTCGCCCAATTTTCCAGCACCTAGGGTCATCTAGGCAGTCCACTAGGCGATGGGACTGCACTTGGCGGATCGCCAAGTCACCTTGGTGACCACACTGCCCCTCGCCAAGTTGGCTTGTAGAGAAATTGTCTTCCTTCAAAATTCCAAGGTACTTTAGGCTCTTGCCCTCTTTCATGGCTTGTTACCCCCCCACACTTAGCCCTAGTTTAGTGTACTAGATTCCGGAGTGTTACATAATCCTTTAAACTTAAAAATTAGATTTGTTGTGTGAAAAAGGATTTCTTTGAAGTGAGGGCACTAGTTACATTGTTGGAGAGTTGGTACCTTGGTGATTGTTGAAAGTGTATATAGTGATGTTTATTAGTTTGTCTATGCCATGTGTTGATCCGCATGAGTTAGCTTGTTGAGTCTAAATGAAAAGATTTGCACTAGGTGATGGAATTTATTGAGAGAACCATGTAATTGCTGGAGTTTGTGTGTTTTCTTCTACATAAGTGTCGTTTAGAGTCTTTGTGTGTCGCTTGAGGACAAACAACAAGTTTAAGTTGAGGGTGTTGATATACCGTCAGTTTACGGTATTTTTGATGCATTTCACTTAGAGTTTGTGTGTGTCTTGGGTTATTTTATTATTGGATATAATGTTTTATGTAATCTTTTGTAGGAAATTGGTTCGGAAGCGGTTGACTGAAAATTGGATTGAAAAGACAGCAACAACTGACGAAGCCAACGACGGCCCGTAGGTCCAACGACGGCCCGTAGGTGATGCAACTTAGGTATGAGTTCAAGGAAGTCTGACCAAGTGTGGAACCACGGAAGCCAATGACGGAATGTAGGTCGAATGACGGACCATCCTGCACAACCTTCGTTCTGATCAGAAACCAAGGTTCCAGTACTTGAACCACGGAGGTGACCCACGTACCGTAGGTCCGATCGTTAGTCAAAACCATGTCCTGAACCAAATTTTCCTTATTTTCTTTTCCTAGTTGGTTTAGGATTTAAACACTATAAATATTAGTGGTTATTTTCGTTTTTAGAGGTTAGACAATATTGGAGACTATTGTTTTGGTCTTTTGGGATTATTTTGCAAACTCTTAGCAATTTAATTTTGGAAGTTGGTTTTACGCAATTTTCACTTTGAATTTCAATTTAAGATTTTGGTTTTCATCTATTCTAATTGTAAGTTCATGATTTCTTTTAACCCTAATATGAATTGTGAATCTTCAATCATGAGTAGCTAAATCCGCAACTAGGGTTGTGGAACCATGAGCAATTAACAACGTATGACTAATAACTAAGTAATTCTTGAATAGTATTTATGCATGTATTGTTAATCTTTTAGTTTAAAAGTCTTTCCAGAGGTGCGCAATGTTAGAACTCGCCTCGTTCCTACTTGCCTTACCAAGGGGGTAATGAATGAGAAAAAAATTAAACAACAGAGATTTAGTTAAGGATTTGCTGCTATCTAATAGTCTGACTTTAATCAATTAACGTGAGGGTGAATACCCAACTAAATTGACATGATGACTAATCTGGGGTAAAGGTAAGGGTTAGTAAGGCACATACCCGTAGACTTACCAAGTTGCGAGTGAAAGTTCCTACTTGGATTACCAATCACTTAGGGATACATTACTTATCAGCCTTGCATGTCAAACACTAGGATATAATTATTATTATTAGGAATACTGTGTTAAGATCTTGTGGGGAACACATATATACTAGTTTTCATCTTATATTGATATTTCAATTGTGAATCTTGTTTACTTGTTACTTAAAATTCAAATCAACAATCTGTTATTTTATTTACAAAACCCCCCTGTTTACTTTTCTCAGAAATAGTTTGATTAAAAAGAGATAATTGTGAGTTAAGTTTAAGTCTGAACCATATTCCTAGTGGGATCGACCCCAACCTACAAGTTGGGTTCTTTATTTGGCAAAGACCGCTTATACTTCTTTAGAGAGGTGTAATTTGGGCGTATCAGTGAGCCTCGTTGCATTATGGAAATATTCACTTTCTTTTTAGTTTAGTCATTTTAGGGTTTCGTGGGTCTTGTCCCGACATCCATGTTGAACTATAGAGCCTTCATACATAGATGGAGCTGAGGAGTCCCTTAGTACTTTCTATTTCTTTGAGATATTTTGCAAACTATTATTATTGTATTGAGCATTTTTCAGACAATATGATTTAAGCATTTTAAATTTTTAATGATTTACTTCATTTTTAAGCCTTTAAATGCTTGAGTAAGTATTCTGCTAAGTAGTCAGCCAGGTGAGGGGTTTGCTTAGGACCAACAATGGTTCTCTAGTGCCGTCCATGTCCAGGGTGTAGGCTCAGGGCGTAAGAGACATCCTGATCTGAGGTCTATATTTTAAAAGTAGCTAGCACCTTGAAGCTGATTGAACAAGTCATTAATCCTCTGATGGGATACTTATTCTTGATTGTCACCTTGTTCAATCGACAGTTGTAACATCTCAAAAATTTCTAAGTTAAGATTCAAGCCATTCTTCATTTGTGAATAAGGTTGTACCGAGTGATTCTAAAGTTTTTTTGGTGTTAAGGTCACTAGATGTAACACCTCGGATTTCAAAAAAGAAATAAAAGAGAAATTCGTTCAAGTCACTTGTCAAATTTTAGTTTTGGGACAACTTCAATAGACAATATCTTTTAGCACATAAATAATTAGGTGGCCCATGACCTATCAAATCGAAGGTCTTCGAGTCCTATTTCTAACTCCACCAGATTTGCCTCAATCTGAGTTCTGGGTAAAAAGTTATGACTGTTTTACTAGGGACACTTTAACCTAGCAACAGCTCCCCGATGGCTCCGCGTTACGGAGTGAATACGGACCTCACTGTCCGCTGGAAAAATATCCCAACTTCCAGCTTGTTTTTTTTTTTTGGGTATTTTTTCCCTAAAAACCCTTAGGAAGTCATCTAAATTACCCTAAACGTGTAGAAAAATCCGTTTTCATAATCAAACCCTCTCATTCACTCTTAAATTTCTACGCTTAAGAAATTCAAGAAACGCTAAGGCTAGGGTTCATCTTCCAAAATTGTCCTTCAAGTTTCTTCAAGTATAGTGTTGAGTTTGTTAACCCTCATGCTAATCATGTGAATTTCATCCATAAATTAGTTCTTAAAGTTTATTGATTGAGATTCTTGATGAAGTTCTTAAGGTTTTAGCTTCATTCTTTAATAATAGAGTCCTTTTGAGATCTTGAGGTGAAGGGTCTTGCGAATGAGTGTTATGCTTGATGAACTTTGTGTGGGTTTCATTGAAAACGTTCTGGGTTTATGAAATTCATGAATTTGGGCAATGGAATTGCATTGTGTATGAATTGAATTGAGTTTGGGAGAGGAAGAAAAGATCGGGAAAATATTTACGCCCAGATCCGCGTCGCGGAGGCACTTAAAATTTTTAGTATCCGGTTGATCAACCCCTATCCACGTCGCAGAGAGGATGCTGAGTCCTTTGTATCAAAAAATATTTCGTGACCAAAAATCAAATCCTTTTCCGTGTCGCGCCAGTACTTTCCAATTCATGTCATCGCTCTATCCTTATTACTAACTATCTAAGCTTTCATTAATCATTCAGAGATCATATATCCTAATCATAACTCTTGAATTACATTTTAAATTAAAGAGAGATTAAGAGGAAAGTTCAAGAGGGTCCTTTGAGTCAAATTGAGATTTCTTTTGAAATTGATTATAGTTTCAAACCAAGTCTTAAGAAGAGTTGAATTCATGAGTTTCTATATGGTTATTGAGGTACTCGAGTTGAGTTGTTCATGTCCATAATTTCTTTATGAACCCTGCAAATTGAGTTATAAGTCTTGAGAGTCTTTGAAAACCAATCATTGTGTTTCAAACTGAATTTTGAGAAAAAGTTTAAAGGTCATATTTCATTAAGACTTAAGAGTTTCTAATGTTATTTGTTCATATATATTTATCTACATATGTACCTATATTGATTATTGGACTTGAAAGATAAGTTCATAAGTGCATGTTTTCAAGAATCTAAACACGTCTAATATTTTGAAAAGTATTTCAATCAAGTAAGAAGTCCATTCCTTGTAATGGGTGAATTGAGCATAAAAGTATAAAATTATTTTGGAGTAGTATCGAGCACCTAATTGGGTTAGAGTCTTTTATGATTACAAGTCCCATAAAACTCTATAGGCAACGTAGGATAGGACAACATTGATTCTTCATGCGACTCCTCACTGCCTCTGAGAAGGCCAATTAGATGGATCGATAGTCACGATATCATCCTATACCCCGGAAAAGTATAGGATGTCCCTGGCAATGTGAGGCGAAACGTTGTATCATTGCTAGACTCATGGTAATGGTTGTCAGTTACAGAAATTCTCCACAAGTAAAGTATATTATCTTCATGTTGCTTTCATTGTATATCTTATTGTAAAGCATAGATGGTTTCACTTCATATTCATGTATTGATCCAATTATGTTGCTTTCTATTGAGTTGAGTTGGGGTGAGTATTTCTTCCAGCCTTTTCAGTTCAGTTAGCTATTGCTTTCAGTTTTTCCCTTACATACTAGTACATTCAATGTACTGAAGTCATTCAACCTGCATCATTTTATGATGCATATATAGTTTCTCAGGATCATCAACAGGTATTTCATTTAGATCACTAGTCACTTGCAGACATTATTTGGTGAGACCTCCTTACTTTCGGGAGACACTATTTTCATCCAGATTAGTAGTATTGGAGGTGTCCTGGGTCTTGTCCCGACATCTATCTTACATTGTTAGAGGCTTCATAGACAGGCTGAATTAGATATTTCCATTGTTTTTCTCAGGATGTTTTATTTAACTTATGATTCATATTAAGTATTTTGTCAAGAGTATTTTTAAGAGTTTCTTCAATGTCTAAGTGTTCACCTATTTTAAGCTTCCGCGTATTGTTTAGTGTCATGTAAGTTATGTAGCCAGGCCAAGGGTTCGCTTGGGAATCAGAAATGGTTCTTGAGTATCAGTTACGTCCAGGTTATAAGCCCGGGTTATGACAAACGTGGTATCAGAGCATAAAGTTTAAGTGTCCTAGGGTGTCCATGAAGCTGTGTCGTTAGGATCTTTTTTAAGGTTGTGAGGGCCCTACTTCTATAAATGAGGGACTACAAACATTTAAGAAAAGTTTCCCTTATTTCATACTCTAAATCGTGCAGTAGAGCTGTGTCATAAGGAACTTATTCAAACTCGTGTGTTTCTCATATCCATTCGACTACCCTTCATACTCAAGGTAGTTGAAAAGCAAAGCTAGTTCCATATCGATGAGTTACTCTCAGCAAAAGTTTTGAGTAAGTCATGAGAATGTAGAGGGGCTTGAAAGAAGCCCGTGAGTGAGCTTAAGTGTTGAGATTTGAAAGAATGAGCTCTTATTCATATGAATCGTGCGTTTGAGCTAAAAGCGATATGTACTCTCTTCTCTAAACCTTGTTTCAATTGAGACCCTTATGAGGAAGTGTGTTTTAGAGCTTGGGTAGTAATTGCATCCAAAAATATAGTATGAGTTATGAGAGTATAAGAAGCAGTAGTAAAAGTTCCAAGAGTTAGAAGAATGCATGCAGAAGTATAGAAATATAAGAGAGGAAGATAGTGATGAGGCAAATCATGTTATTGTAGTCATGCACTTAGTGAGTTATTAATGAGAAGATTTCCCTAAAGGGTAGACTAAGAAGTGATGGGTTTGTATAGATTTCATGATAAAAGGTAGAGTAAGAGTTACTAGTATAGATAAGTTAGAGTATACTTTAACCAGAAGAGAGTTTATGTCAATGTAGAATTGTGTTAGTAAATGTCAAGTATAGGTGTTGAATAAAAGAACAGAGTATTCATGAGGTGATAGACCTAAGCTAGGCTTATAAATTTTGAAGGAGAGTCGCATCATATTCAGAGATTTATAGAACTAATTAGGAAATGATGTATAGTGAATGGGTAAATAGTAATTAAATTGTAATAGGAAATGTGACCGTAAATGGTAAGTATGTAGACTGAGAGATAAAGATTGACTACT
>JAJONR010005802.1:0-44323 GCA_029582245.1 Solanum etuberosum | reverse complement strand
ATTTTTATATTGTTTCTAATCTGTTTCTGATTCTATTTTCTCTACTAGTTTTAATTTTCTAGTTAGAAAATACTCTTTAAACTTTGTTGTTTCTTACCAAGTTCTTCAAAGTTTTGTTCTAAGTATCTTAGGAATACAAGCTGGACAACACCTGTTAATCTAAATATCATTATGTATGAGGGTCCTGCTAAACTAAATCCCATTATGTAGGAGGGTCCTGCTAATCCTATTGTCCAGGAGGGTCCTGCTAAACTAAATCCTATTGTCCAGGAGGGTCCTGCTAGTCCCATTATGTAGGAGGGTCCTGGTAATCCCCTTGTCCAAGAGGGTCCTGCTAAACTAAATCTCATTATGTAGGAGGGTCCTGCTAATCCCATTGTCCAGGAGGGTCCTGCTAGTCCCATTATGTAGGAGGGTCATGCTAATCCCATTATGTAGGAGGGTCCCACTAAACTAAATCCCATTATGTAGGAGAGTCCTGCTAATCCCATTGTCAAGGAGGGTCCTACTAGTCCCATTATATAGGAGGGTCCTTCTAATCCCATTATCTAGGAGGGTCCTGCTAATCTAAATCCCATTATGTAGGAGGGTCCTGCTAATCCCATTGTCCAGGAGGGTCCTGGTAATCCCATTATGTAGGAGGGTCCTGCTAATCTCATTATGTAGGAGGATCCTACTAATCTAAATCTCATTATGTATGAGGGTCCTACTAAACCAAATCCCATTATGTAGGAGGGTCCTGTGATAACGCTCAACTACACTTCATCTGATTCTAAGTGTAGGCGGTCGCAATCAGGTATAACCCAACGAGGAGTTGGGGTCGATCCCACAAGGAGTGATACGGTAAAGAATTCAAGTACGAAGTGAAAGGAGTGTTCTAATCAATTGTAAAAGTAGACATTTTCGAGGCAATTAAAGTAAATGGTAGGGGTTTGACAATTAATGTCAATTGGGGGGATTAGAGTGAACAATTAACAACTACGAACACATGGGGGTAATCAAGTAGAGAGGGATCCTTGAGGATGTGATCGATTGAACACCAATTTTGCTATATGGGTGATTATTATTTACTAAAAGTTGTTGAATCTTAGTGGGTAGGCTAGGCTTTAAGTGCAATAGTCTTTTCTCAATCAACTATCTCGAATCAAGCGAGTTCTCTCAAACCTCGACAAGTATAACACATATAAACAGTCCAATACCTGAATTAATCTACTCTTTCAAGCAAGATTGGTAGGATTGAATTTAGACCCACTTTCTCAAGCTAAGTCCACAATAACCCAATAACTACAATCATCAATTAATAGTTTTAACTCTAAAACCTCTTTCTCAAGCAAGCTTAGAATACTATGCTAGAACTGCATTTGTAACTAAATTCATCAATTAAAACTCAACTACTAATTGAACACTTCAAATCAACAATTAAATCAGTAAATACTAACACTCATAAGGTAATTGAAGCATTCAATCACATAATCACACCCCCAAGAGTGGGGGTTTTAGCTACACATAGTAAAGAGCAAGAAATAGTTACCAACTAAGTTTTCCATTAGCTTGGGTAACAATCTACAAGTCTTCCAAGTGCTATAATTGACTTCCAAAACAATTAAACCCTAAATCTATACTCAAAAACTTAAAGAGCAGTGTTAGGGATCAAAAACCCAATGTAGGAACTCTCCAAAAACTCAGAACTATCGCCCAAACCTTCAGAACTTCGGAACTCTCTTTTTAAAATCGCATTTATACCCTTCCAGATTTTCTGTTTCGGAGCCACTTGGTGAAGTAAATCGAGCGTCGAGTGCTCCTTTCCATCGCCTTCTTGTCTTGGCTTCTCCATACTTTCCTTCTGTGACTTTAGGCGATCAGAACTTCCTTCACCGATTCACTCTTTCAATCGCCGAGTTGTCTTTGTCCAAGAGCTGGCCTGCTGGAACTTTTGGCGAGCTGAAGAGCCACTCGGCGAGTCACCGAGTGGCTTTGGCGATCATCAGTCTTTCATTTCTTCAGCTTTTTCGCTCATTTTTGCCTGGTAATGTCTTTGCCTTGTTCTTTTGCCTTCATGGCTGCAAATTAGCATTTAAATATCAGTTTAGAGCATAAAATAGGCATTGAGGACACTAAAACTCTAGATATTAATCCCTAAATGAGTCGAAACCCACAACTCATCAACACCCTCAACTTAAACTTTTGCTTGTCCTCAAGTAAAACACAAGATCAATCAGTTCAACAAAGATGTCTACAAATAGTGCTAGTCAAGACTCAACATGAATGCACAAGAGGTTTAATCTACCCATGCAATGTTAAATTGTGCACTACAAGTTTAAAACTGTGACTAGCCATAATCAAATAGAACTCAAGCTCACAGTGTTTGCTTTAAATACAAATTCAAGCTCAACAAAAGTGTTTGAATGCCCTCACATCAAGAATGATTCCATGCTCACACAAAGCTCATCAAAATTTCAGAATTAAGGAATCAAAAGCAACTCTCACACTCTCAAATATAAACACATGCATGATTCTACCCATAGGCTTGCATGTATTTTCCAATCAACATGACATTAAGCTCACTCAAGATCACAAAGGTCTTTCAAGGCATGTAACGGGGCTGAGGGTAAAGGTATGATCATTTTGGCTTAGTGACTTCTACCTTCATGAAGCATGGCTTGCATTTCACTTTGTCTCCTTTTGTTTCACTCTTTTTTATGTTCACAATCCACCCTATGTTCTTTTAAGCATGATTCATTGGATACTCCATTTCTTTTAACCATTGCACAAACTTTATCACAACATTCTCTTTTCTTTTAATCTTTTCCTTCTTTTGCTTTTTTTCTCTCTCTCTTTTTTTATATGGAGGGGATCCATCTTTTTCAACACAATCCAACAAGGGAAATTTTTCACAAACTTCTTGACTTTCCTCCTTTTTCACCACACCCCAACTTAGGCTTTTGGCCTAAGTTGGCAATGTTTCATGAAGGTTTTAGGTGATGGGAAGAAGAGGACAAATGTGCTCATGTTTCATCCAAAGAAAAGGTTAGGCTCAAACGGTGTCAAGCTAGGTTCACACTCTCACAAGGTGGTCACAAAGAGGTTTACTAGCATTTTGGTTCACTCCAAAAAAAATTGCCTAAGATCATCTCTATCATTCGCCTACATTAGTTAATTGGACCAACGGGGTTACCAAGAACATATTTCAAGACAATCTCACCACACATGACATTCAACACAATCATCAATCAAGATTCTACAATTTTAGCTCACGCGCAACGATCATCACATGATCCATTTCAACAACCGGCCAATCACAATGAGATGCTAAGAGTTCACACATGACTTATGCAACTCAAATTTGTCTCATTGGAATTGCACAAACATATTGTTCAATCAAGTGCACTATTCAAGTCATCGGTATTGATCACAACCGATACTCAAATATGCAAGAGAACAGCCACATCCACAAACATCAAGATGTATAATTTTAAATTTAGATAAAAACCAATCAAAAACCAACCAACATTCACATTAAAAACCAAAAAGTCATAATCACACAAAGTAAGCATAACAAGCTATCAAAACTCAAACATTCACAAAACAACCCAAAAGAGGCAGGTATGAAGATACTTCACCCCGCCAAACAAAACTAACAATTGTCCTTAATGTAAAACAAATAAAAAGTCTAGAAATAAAGTTGAAAGAGATTCAAGATCCCCTGTCAGGCTAAGCCTGAGGTGAACTTTGCATATCCGTGACTCCCTCAATAAGCATCAGTTCCCGGCTCAGCTCCATCCTTCGCTCCACTACAGCCCACCATAGATGTATCTCGAAGAGAGGCCTCCATAGTTATCCAAATAATCGCACTCTCTAAGTCCTCCAGTTCATCATATACTGCTGCATCTCATGTACCAAGATCCTCTTCATCAGTCCCGGGAGCTTCCAACTCAGTATCCTCATCAGCCACAACAGCATCTCCAGTCATAGTAGCCGGAGGGATCTCGGAAATGGATGGCAACTCTGTACTCAGGACCTCGGGAAGGTCCACTGTGCCGAAGAACATAGAAAGATCTGTGGATTTAAGCTCATCCACATCACGTCTCAAGCTAGTAATATCGGCTCTCAAAGTCGTCACATCATCAAACTAGCATCCACTCTGCTCACATGCCTCCACTCTCACCGTGAGGGAATCTAATGCTAAGTCATGCACGGTGATCATCTCCCGATGCTCTCTCAACTCAGCCCAGATAGGATCTAAGGCGGTTGCAATAGCCCTTTCAATCATCCCAAGAATAACAGCCTCTACCCGGGAGGCACGCACATCAGAAGATTGGGCTAGATGGCCCATTTTGAACAGCATAGCCTGGGTCAATGAGGGTTGGAAGCAGCTGCAGTAGTAGAAGTAATAGCAGTAGCAAAGCTAGAAGGGAAAGAAGTAGAAGTGCCAGGGTTACTTGAAGGCTCACTGCCTGAGTAGGAGGAGCTGTGTATGTCTGCAACATCTCCACGTCAATAACTGGGGAAGTGTCCACTGGTGCAGCTCTCCTCCTCTCAGCCTCGTCTCTAGTGTACTCAACCTCGATCCTCTGGATTTCAGTAGAAGAAGTGGGAGTCACTTCCACATCCGTCTTCTCCACCAATGGCACTCGGGCAGACCAGCACAGCTCCGTGTTCAACATCGGGAACAAAAGTGAGGTCTGACTCTGCTTGGGCCTCATTTCCATCTCCTGCTCAATAATCAACCTAAGATTTATTCTATCCCGGTCGATGATGCACCCCAACAAAGCAGCCTTAGGATGTTGGAGTATGGACTCATTCTGTGAAGGCATCAGGGTGCTGCTAATAAATCTGAACCAATACCGGGCAGCAACATTCAAGTCTTTCTTCTCTATTTGAACTCTCGACTCGATCCATGGCGGTGTGATGTCGGAGATAAGAGGAGCCAACCACCCTTTAAATTATTATAGGTCTTCTTCTATATCTGATCTACCAAAACATGGATGACATTCGTAGTGCACCCTTGCACCTCATTGATGTCGGTGCTACTGCATTTCACCTTTCTACCTCACACCACCACATGGTCAATCAGTGCGAACGAGTTTGCCTTCTTCTTCCCCTTTGGCACCAGCTTCCCATACTCGACATAAAACTCTCGGACCTAGGAAGGTATGTAGGTGCCTCGGGGCCATGTAAAGATCTCAAAATTGAGGAACTTGATGGTGTTCCACACTTCTGGGTACCTGTCCACTACTCCATCTGTAGACAGTCTCTTCTCCTCTAAGATTGCTCTCAACCCGACAGCCTTTAATTTGTTTAGCGATCGAGGTGGAGGTGCTTGTACCAGAGGTACTTGAGGTTCCTGCTCAACTGTTTGTGTCGGAGGTGGAGGAGGTGGAGGAGTCACCGGTATCCTGGTTGGATCATGAAGTGCTTTAGAGCGCAGCTCAGCTCTCCTCCTTTGTAACGTCTGATCATCCTCCAGCTCAGATACGGAGACTGGTGATATAGACATCGAGTTTCCCTCACCGTCAAACTCCGAGTTGGTGAAGTGGGTGTCGTAGATACCCATACTATCGGAGCTAACCTCCGCTGGACTTGGATCAGCAGGCCCCTTTCCCTTGCCTGTGCCCTTCCCCCCTGTTGGAGGACGTTTGGCCTGTGTAGCTCGTGAGGGCGGAGCACCCTCATTTATTACTATTCCCTGTGCTCACTTTCGGGGTGGTTTATTTCTTCCTGGCACCTTAGGTCTGGACATACCTGCAAAACAACATAGAATAAACCAATACGTTAGAAATAGTTCAAAAAAATATCAAAGTTTAAAAATTTGCAGGAAAACTCGCCGAGCAGTTTGGCGAGTCGTCGAACCCATTCGACGAACTAAATCAGGCTCTCCAATTCTAGAATAAAATTACTCAGATATCAGCACAATTCGATGAGGTACAGGGCTTTCGGCGATTTGCCGACACCATTCGGAGAACTAAAAGTAGCTCACCGAAAGTTACAGAATATTGTCTAAAATTTGGGCTAAGAAAGGGCGATCTAACAGACATTCGGCAAGCTCAGGCATGTCGCCGAATGTTATAGAATAAAATTATTAAAAATAAAGAACAAAAAGGCGATCCAAGAGTCACTTGGTGAACCGCCGAGTCATTCGGCGAGCTCGACTAAGCTCGCTGACTGGTCCCTCGTGCCGGATTCTGACCCCGACCTTCAATTTTTAACCCACATCCCACGATAATGCAATTAACTCACTATTTTATGTAATTAAGCCCAGACTCATACCAAAAATGACCCAGGGGTACTCAGACTTCCCTTGATTTTTCTAAAATTGACCAATCGACGTCTTTTTCCCTTCAGAAGGACGTCACCCGCTCAATCATTGGGCAAATTAAGTCGACCAGAACAATTTGAGCTACTTAGACTTCACCCACAACAGACCCAACAAACAAACAACACACACACACGATTTCAATCAGTTCAAACAGGGAATTCAAAAAGTATAGGCTAAAACACAAATATAATCACAGTACGATAGCATTTCTCCCTTAAAAATCAACTAACTGCGCAAAATCATGCAGTAGATCCAATAATAAACAAGCATGCTTCACAAACTACTAAAAATTTAAGCGGAGTTTGAAACACCAATCTCAAAAGTAGATGCAAATGCTAGGCACGGAAGTTCGGAAGCAAAAATGCGAAAATCCCCCCAAGTAATTGATCCCCACACAAAAGAACAAGCCAAAATGATCTAAAATTTGATTGTAAGAGTGCAAAGGTCGAAAAATGGGAACTGAAGGAAAATTTTGAATTAAAAACGGTTTAGGCCTTTTTGACCCTTCAGTTCACGCGCCAATCGGTGATGTTTACTTATGTCACCGACCATTCACGATGCGCCGAATGGTACTTTCACCCACCGAATGTTAATAAAACTCCATCCATTTAGTTGGTCAAAACAGCAGTCCGGATCGAGCTCGCCGACCTGATCAGCGAATCATCGACTGGTACATGGGTTCGCCTAATTGCCTCTTTTCCCAAAGCTTCAAATTTTCAACCTGCACCACAACATAAAAAAAACTAAAAACTTGGGTTGCCTCCCAAGAAGCGTCTTATTTAACGTCGTGGCACGACAAGACATGCTTTCAAACTTCATTCTTTGGGTTCAGAGATGAAACGTCATCTTTCATTTCCTTTAGCACTTTGTCTGATCCTTCCACTTTGTTGAGAATGCATGCAAGCATATCTTCAGTGCAAAAAATTTTAGGATCAGCCCTTTGTTCTTTTGGCTTTTGACGCTCATGAGGAGGTACATATATCTCTTTGTCACCGTCCCGCTCTCTCCAATTTGTACCACGGTCACGCCATTCCCTATCTCGGTCTCTCATCTGTATCGCGATCCCTATTCCAGCCTTGATTTTCACCCGGCCTTATATAGTTCGGACAGAAACCTCCTCCTTGATTTGTTAGGAAGTGTACCTCCTCATTGTACATAGATTCGAATTGCGCTTTATCGGGATTCACTCCATTAACTCCAATCGCATGCACAACCTTAGGACCACTACCCATGATGTGTTTCGACAATAGGTCCATTTGGGTCATCATCTTGGCTATGTTTGCATCCTGCTCTTGGTCCATTTCAATTTGTTCCTTTGTCATCCTGAAGTTCAAAGGAGACACTTGATCGTTTCTAGTGTACCAAGCACGGTTGATCTTTGTCATTTCATCAAGAAAAGTAGATGTTATTTAAAATGGTTGTTGCATGATCCCTCCTCGAACAAGCTGGTCAGCCACACCCTTGTTGACTGAATCTAGACTCCGGTAGAAATACTATAGCAACACATTGTTCGGGAGTCCATGAGTTGGACATTGGAACAGCAACTTCTGAAACCTCAGCCATGTCTCATGAATTGGTTCACCATCCACTCATTTAAAGTTTTGAATATTATCTCTCAAACTCACCATCTTCGAGGGAGGGAAAAACCTTACATAAAATGCATTAGTGAGTTCCTCCCAAGAAGTGATCGAGTCCCTTGGTAACTCAGCCAACCACTTCGTTGCCTCCCCCATTAGAGAAAAGGGAAACAAACGAAGTCAGACCGACTCCTGTGAGATATTTTTGAAAGAAAATGGCCCACACACATCCACAAAGTTTTGGATGTGGTCATGAGGATCCTCAGTAACTAGACCTCCAAATAGACCCTTCATTTGCAACAGCTGCAACATAGTGCTAGTTACATGGAACACCGCATTTCCCACAACCGGAGGCAATCAAATAGCACCCGCACTTCCCAGCTGATCTTCATTGACATCGTTCAAGTTACCGATGTCATCATTTTGCCCAAGTTGTCTAGAATTGCTCCCGTTAACACTCATCTCTTCACCTGTTCAAGAGTAGCCAACAAAACACAAAAATAAGTTGATTCAACTACAACACAATCAGTTCACACCTAAACTTCACTAAAAGAATTCTAAACACCATTCCCCGGCAGCGGCGCCATTTTTGATAACGCTCAACTACACTTCATCCGATTCTAAGTGTAGGCGGTCGGAATCAAGTATAAACCCAACGATAAACCCAACAAGGAGTTGGGGTCGATCCCATAGGGAGTGATACGGTAAAGAATTCAAGTACGAAGTGAAAGGAGTGTTCTAATCGATTGTAGAAGTAGACATTTTTGAAACAATTAAAGTAAATGGCAGGAGTTTGACAATTAATGTAAATTGGGAGATTAGACTGAACAATATACAACTACGAACACACGGGGGTAATCAAGTAGAAAGGGATCCTTGGGGATGTGATCGATTGAACACCAATTTCGCTATATGGGTGATTATTATTTACTAAAAGTGGTTGAATCTTAGTGGGTAGGCTAGGTTTTAGGTGCAATATCCATTTCTCAATCAACTATCATGAATCAAGTGAGTTTTCTCGAACCTCGACAAGCATAACACATATAAACAACCCAATAACTCAATTAATCTACTCTTTCTAGCTAGATTGGTAGGATTGAATTTAGACCCACTGTCTTAAACTAAGTCCACAATAACCCAATCATCAATTAATAGTTTTAACTCTAAAACATCTTTTTCAAGCAAGCTTAGAATACTCTGCTAGAATTGCATTTGCAACTATAATTCATCAATTAAAACTCAACTACTAATTGAACCCACTTCAAATCAACAATTAAATCAGTAAATACTAACACCCATAAGCTAATTGAAGCATTCGATCACATAATCACACCCCCAAGAATGGGGGTTTTAGCTACACATAGTAAAAAGCAAGAAAGATTACCAACTAAGTTTTTCATTAGCTTGGGTAACAATCTACAAGTCTTCCAAGTGCTTGAATTGACTTCCAAATCAATTAAACCCTAAATCTCTACTCAAAAACTTAAAGAACAGTGTTAGGGATAAAAAACTCAATGTGGGAACTCTCCAAAAACTCAGAACTATCGCCCAAAACATCAGAATTTTGAAACTCTCTATTTGAATTCACATTTATACTCTTCCAAATTTTCAGTTTCGGAGCCACTCGGCAAAGTAAGTCGAGCTTAGCCGACCAAGTCGGTGACTCGCCGAGTGCTCCTTTCCATCGCCTTCTTGTCTTGGCTTTTCCACACTTTTCTTCTGTGACTTTAGGCGATCAGAACTTCCTTCACTGATCCAGTCGGTGGTTTGCCGATTCATCCTTTCAATCGTCGAGTAGTCTTGGTCTAAGGGCTGGCCTGTTGGAACTTTTGGCGAGCTAAAGAGCCTCTCGGCGAGTCGCTGAGTGGCTTTGCTGATCATCATTCTTTCTTTTCTTCAGCTTTTTCACTCATTTTTGCCCGATAATGTCCTTGCCTTGCTCTTTTTCCTTTATTACGGCAAATTAGCACTTAAACATCAGTTTAGAGCATAAAATAGGCATTGAGGACACTAAAACTCTAGAAATTAAGCCCTAAAGGAGTCGAGATTCCTGACTCATCACAGAGTCGCCAGAGATGTCACACCCTTTTTTCACACGGCGAAAAGGGTTTTTCCAATTTAATTGATGGTATTGATTAAGAGATTATTTTAATTTTTTCAGAGTCGCCACTTGGAATTGAGTTATGGTGTTCCAAGTCACCTTTTTTGTTTAATCCCTAATCAAAAGAAAATGACTCTTCATTTGATCTGCGAACTAGAAATTCAGGTAAGGAATTCTATTGACCGAGGGGAAAGTATTAGGCATCCCTCGAGTCCCGTGGTTCTAGCACGGTCTCTTTTATTAACTTATACTTACTTTTAAATATTTTTGGATATATTATTTCAGTCCATGACTTGTTCTCATTTTTATTGTTGAACTTTTATTTGGTCTCAGCCTAGATGCGTAACCGCATTCTTGGATTTGACATTTAATAGCTTCGAAGCATAAATATTTTATTCTCTCGAGTGCGTCACATCTAATAATCCATGTTTACAAATTATAGTTTAAATTTAATGAAACTTAACTATTAAAAATAATTTGGTCAGGGTGTGTCATCACATCCTTAAATATTCTTAAGTATCTCTAAAAGATATGGAACCACATTCTTAATTGAGATGAAATTTAATTATTACTGTTACATGAACTAACAAAAAAAAAATTCTAACATACAATGAGTTATTCTTATAATAGTTGTCAATATACTATTTTAAAAATATTTCCTTAAATATTTGAATAAATAGTTTCAACATTCTAAAGATCTTCATTGTTTAGCGATATGTAAGATTTAAACAATTATATTTTAATATTATAATATCAAAATTAAACACACATAAAATTCGAGCAACTTCATAATATTAGAATCACATCTTATATAATACTGAAATCAAACCATACAATGTAGATAAAGTGTTACTTTTCGTGAAATTAATTCACGAGAAGAAAAGACGACAATTAGAAACCACGAACTTGAAGCCACGAAAGCAAACTTCAAACTCAACCTTTGTTTGTATTATGATTGTGATTTCTTATCCGTGCCTGGATGGTGTTTTGTGGTATTGTTGATTTGGTATATTGTGAAGGATTTTTCTTTAGTTTGTGTGTGTGTGTGTGTATGTATAAGTGTAGATGACTTTTTTGTGTTGGTTTTTTTTTGGTATCCGCGTGTCTATGTGTTTGGGGAGAAAGAAATGTTTTGTTGTGTGTTATGTATTTGTGTAGGATAGATTGTTATAAGATAGAGTTTTTTTTTTGGTATTTTGTTTTTCTTTCCCTCTGTACATTTTTGTGTAGAAATATGTAGTGTGTTTTTGTTTTTGATGTGATGCGTGTGTGTGTATTTTTCTTTTGTTGCCTCCTTGTAGTCATTCTCTTTTTTTTTTTATTATGTAGTGTGCAGATGGGTTCTTTCTATTGTGTGGGGTTGAGGGTGTATATAGTAGTTGTGTGTATGTGGGAGTTATAGGGCAAAAGTGGGATGAGGGTAGGCGTAGTTGGCGGTGGTATAAGGTTGTGGGATGGGATCACGGGTAGTATAGGTTTTTTTATTTTTATTTTTTTTATATAAATTAAATATATATAAAAATTAAATTAATTATTTTGAACTAAAAAGTTAAATAACCCATTTGAAAAATATAATTAAGAAATACTAGCTTATTTATTAATCTAAATTAAAAGAACACATATACTTTTTGTAAATTTTCATTTCTTTTTAAACAACTGAAAATAAAACTTTACCTAAAAATGTGATTCTATTTTTGTTGTTTTCAAATCTTTTAAAAAGTTAATTAAATAAGGTAAAAGTCAAAATATTTAATTTAGAATTTTACAAAATATTTAAGCTCTAAAAAGGGTGTAAAACTTAAGTTCGGTAAAAAATTACGTGTCTACAAATTTGTTCAGCATGCCTCTAGTCACTCAGGCAGTTGGGAATATTTAGGGTGACCTTGAAAGGCTTGAGACAAGAAAGGGCAAAGGAGAAGAAGAAAAACCCTGAAACTGAACTGCCTAATGAAACTTCTAGGAAAGAGCGTCAGAAACTAAAGAAGGCTAGGAAGGAATCCAAGCAGGCTACTAGAGAGAAGGAGGCATTGGAGTAGCATTAGCATGATGCGGTGAGGTCTGGAGCCTCAGCTAGTGGGCCTCCTACCCTTGTGGACAGTAGCCTACCTGACACAGTCCCTACACCAGAGCGAGCACCAGTTGATGAGGGTGTCAACATCACTTCGACTACCGATGCCTAGAGCCTCATAGGTATGACCCCTCCTCACAGCCCTTGTATTTTGTACTTTGAGGGAAAAGTCTATTTTGTTTAGGAGGGGGTGGTTGAGCAACCTGCCATAATAGTCGTTAGAGCATGGAGGTTCGCTCTTGTGTCAGGCATTTTTGTGAAAATGTTAGTTTGGTATTTTGTGTTGAAAAGTTGGTAGTTCGAATTGATATCAGTAGTTGAAGTTTTTTGTTTTTGTGTTAAATAATAAGAAAAAACATCCTTAATCTGAAAATTGATTGTTAGGCTCTTTTTGTGACATCTCATGTACTTGTGTGTTGATCATTGCCAACTAGGACATAAATTGTGACTAAATACTGAAAGTGTAAGCATGTGCCATGTGAGTGTTAGTTTTGCATGAGGTCTAACTTTGTAGGTGTAAGCTAGAACTTTCCCAAGTAGTCTTGCTAAGATTGTTGAATAACTGGATAGGAAAGGATCATAGGCCATTTTTGTATTAAGTCCACTTTAGCCAAAAAGAACTACCAAATGAAATCATGAACCCTTGAACCCTATTTGAGCCTTAAAGCTTATTTTGTTGTCCCCCTGTTAATTTTGTATCCTTGGTTCTCCGAAGGCATGATGCCACAATGATAACGCTCAACTACACTTCATTCAATTCTAAGTGTAGGCGGTCACTAACAAGTATAAACCCAACTAAGAATTGGGGTCAATCCCACAGGGAGTGATACAGTAGAGAATTCGATTAAGAAGTAAAATTGTGTCCTAATTGTTTGTAGAAGTAGAGGTTTCACAACATTAAAGTAAATCACAAAGTTTTGATGATTAATATCAAATGGGGATTTGGGTAATCAATTTACGACAACTAAAATGGAAAGTAAACAAGTAGAGATTGGCCCTTAGGAGTGTGATAAGTTGAATACTAAATTTGCATAATGGGTGATTGCTAGTTACTCAAAATGTTGAATCTCAGCAAGTAGGCTAGGTTTTGAGTGCAATAGCCATTTCTTAATCAACTATTGCATTTCAAGCGAGTTCTTTTGAACCTCAACAAGTAAAACACAATCGAAAAACCCAATTACCTAATTAATCCATTCTTTCGAGCTAGATTTGTAAGAATGCAATCAAACCCACTTTCTCAAGCTAGATTCTTAAAGATGCAATCAATACAACTATCAACTAATAATTTGACTCTAATACCTCTTTCTCAAGCTACTATAGTGTGTTAAGCTTGAATTGCATTTGCAACTACAATTCCTCAATTATAAGTTGAACAATCAATTGAACCCACTTCAAAACAACAATAAAATCATTAACTAACAACACCCATTAGAAAATTAATGCAATCAACTACATAATCACACCCCCAAGAAAAGGGGTTTTAGCCAAATATAGTGAAAATAAGAAATTGTTACCAACGAAGTTTTCCATCTGATTTAACAACGATCTGCAATTCCCAAATGTTGGAATTTAAGTTAAAAATCTCACAGTCTCTAAATCTCTACTCCGAAATGTAAAAAATAATGTTCTAGAATGTAAAAACTCCAAAACTCAGAAGTAAACAATGTGGGAACTCCTTCTCTTCATTTGAAAATTCTATTTATACGTTCCCAGGATTTCAGCAAGGAGTCAACTCAGCGAAGTAAGTCGAGTTCGCCTAACTGGTCGGCGATGCGCCGAGCACTCCTCTTCTCACCTTTTTGGTGTGGCTTTTTCATCAAATCTTTCTGTAATTTTAAGCGAGCCAGATCATCATCGCCGATCTCTTTGGCGTGTCGCTGAATCACTTGTCTACTCGCCAAGTTGGTTTTGTCCATGGGCTGGCATGCTGGAACTTTAAGCGAGCGGAAGGTTCACTTGGCGACTCGCCGAGTGGCTTTGGCGAGTACCAACTTTGCTTTCCTTCAATTTGTTCAGATTCTTCACTCCTATTTGCCTCGTAATGTCCTTGCCTTACTCTACAGCCTTCATTGCTGCATATCAACATTTTAACATTAGTTATGAGCTAAAAACAGGCATTGAGGACACTAATTCCTTGAATAATAAGTCCTAAATGAGTCGAAATCCCCGACTCATCAACACCTCCAACTTAAACTTTTGTTTGTCCTCAAGTAAAACTCAAGATCAATCAGGCCAATAGGGATTTATACAAAAAGTGCTACTTGAAACTAAACATGAATGTACACGAGGTTGAATCTACACATGCAATGTTCAATTGTGCACTAAAAGTTTCAAACTGTGACTAGCCATCATCGAATAGAGGTCAAGCTCACAATGCTCACTTCAAATGCAAATTCAAGTTCAAGAAGAGTATTTGAATGCCCTCACTTCAAGAATGATTCCATGCTCTCACAAAACCCATCAAAGATTATAACTTAAGGAATCAAAATCAACTCTCACACTCTCAATGATAAACACATGCATAATTTAACCCATAGGCTTGCCCGTATTTTCCAATCAACACATCATTTGGCTTATGAAAGATCATCAAGGTCTTTCAAGGCTTGTAAGAGGGTTGAGGGTAAAGGTATGATCCTTTTGGGTTAGTGACTTCTACCTTCATGAAGCATGGCTTGAATTTCACTTCTTCTCCTTTTCTTTTACTCTTTTCATCTTCACAACCCACCCTAGGTATATTCAAGAACAAAAATTCTTGTATGGCTCATTGGATACCCTTTTTCTTTCCACCAATACACAAATTGCAAATTTCTTTTTCAATCTTTTTCTTTTGATTTTCTTTCTTTCCTTTTTTTTTATTTTTTATATGCATGGGTTCCATCTTTTTCAACACAATTCTTCAAGGGTGAATTTTACAAACTTCTTGCTCAATTTATTTCCTCATTTTTTACCACACCCCCAACTTAGGCTTTTGGCCTAAGTTGGATATTCAAACGGACCAAGGCTTCATGAAGGTTTTAGGTGGGAAGGAAAGGACCATATATGTTCATGTTTCATCCAAAGAAAAGGTTAGGCTCAACTGGTGCCAAGTTAGCTTCACACTCTCACAAGGTGGTCACAAAGAGGTATAATAGCAATTTGGTTCACTGCCAAAAATTTGTGCCTAAGATCATTTCTTTCATTCACCAATGCTAGTCAATTGGACCAACGGGGCTTGTTCTAGGCATCACCAAGAACATATTTCAAGAAAACCTCACCACACAAGGCATTCAACATAATCATCGATCATGACTCTACAAGTTCAGCTCCCGTGCAATGATCATTAAAAGAATCATTTCGAAAATTGACTAGTCACAAGGAGATGCTAAGAGTTCACACATGACTTATGCAACTCAAATTTTCCTCATTGGACTAGTACAAACATATTGTTCAATCAAGGGAACTATTCAAGTCATGGGTATTGATCGCAACCGACACTCAAATGTGCAAGAGAACATCACAACATTCAACAATCAAAATTCCCATACAAGCAACACAAGGAGACAATTTATATCTACAAGCACTTATAGAATCACTGAAAACAATTAAACATCCGACAGTCAACAAAATAAAACAAAACAAAATAAATAAAACCAAGAGGATAGGTATCAAGATACCGTCACACCACCAAAAATACGAAACACTGTCCTCAATGTGAAAGAAAAAAACTGCATGTCTCAAAAGTAAATAAAAATAGGAAGGGAGCCAAGTTCCCCCTGTCAGGCTAAGCCTGAGGTGAACGATGTGTATCTGGGGCTCTCTCATTCTAGGCATCAGTACCCGGCTCTCCTCCAATAGTGGGCTGTGCTCCATTGGGACCAATCATGAATGTGTCCCGAAGTGATGCCTCTGTAGCTAACTGGACCAGATCACCCTCAAGGTCCTCCAAGTCCTCATACACCGCCTCCTCACGAGTCGCTAAGGCCTCCTCATCAGCTACAGCAGCATCTCCGATCAAAGTAGCCGGAGAGATCTCAGAAATAGTTGGCATCTCTGAACTAGGACCCTCGGGAATGTCCATATTTCCCCATAACATCGAAATATCAGTGGACTTTAGCTCGTTCACATCATGCCTCAACCCAACAATATCAGCCTTCAAGACTGTCACATTCTCCAACTGTCGACCACCCTGCTCACACGTCTCAACCCGCACGGTGAGTGCATCCAATGCTAGGCCATGAGCCGTAATCAGCTCACGTTGTCCCCTCAGCTCCTCCTGAATAGGAGCTAAAGCCGCAGCTATCGATCTCTCTATCATACCTAGGATAGCTGCCTCAAGCCTCGAAGCTCGCACATCGGTCGAATGGGTGAGATGGCCTATTTTATATATCATGTCCTGAGTCAATGGGGCTCGGGAGGTAGCAGCAGCAGCAGAAGTAGCAGAGGCAGAGGAGCTAGGCATACCTATCAGCTCACTGGCCAGAGTGGGAGGAATAGTATCTGTCTCCATATTCTCTACATCGACAGCTGGGGATGTATCCACCGGTGCTTCCCTCCTCCTCTCGGACTCATCCTTCATATACTCCACTTCGATCCTCTGAATATTAGTAGAGATGTAGGATTAACCTCAACATCAGTCTTGGCCATGAACGTTTCTTCAGCCCAGTAACACAATCACTAATGAGGAGAGGAAAAGACAATGAGGCCTGACTCTTCTTGGCCCTCATGGCCATCTCTTGTGCTATAATCGACCCCAAATTAAGCCTCTCCGGATAAATAATGCACCCAGAAGTGCAGCCTTCGAGTGTTGGAGTATGGACTCATTCTGAGACGGCATTAGGGTGCTGGTAATGAACCCGAACCAGTACCGAGCAGCAATATGAATGTACCTCTTCTCAATCGGGACCCCGCCTCTATCCATGGAGGAGATATATCAGACAGCAATGGGTCCAAGCACCACTTCAAGTCGTCTAACGACTTGGTCTTGAGCATCGTGGTCAGGATATGCATCACATGGACCGTGCAACCAGGGACCTCATTTATATCGGTCTCACTGCATTCAACCTTCTTCCCATGCTCCTCAACAAACTCTAATGGTGCCCATGCTCCAGCCTTCTTCTTCCCTTTCAGGAGCAACCTGCATAGCTCCCGTAGAATTCTCAGACCCATGTCGGCACATACATGTTCTGGAGCTTTGTAAACTTCTCAAATTTATGGAACCGGAGTGTATCCCACACTGCTAGATACATGTGCATTACCCCATCGGTGGAAAACATCTTATCCTCTAAAATTATTCTCATACCGGCAGTCTTCAGCCTGTTCATCGAGCGTGGCGGAGCTGCCTATCCTGGGAGCACTTGTGGTGCTTGTTTTGCTTCCTATGCTGGAGTTGGTGTAGATGTCGGGTGTGCCGAGAGTCTCGTCGGATCATGCAACTCTTTGGAGCGCAATTCAGCATATCTGCGCTTAAGGGTTTGATCATTGGCTGGTTTGGACTCATAGACTGGAGTCCTAGATCCCTTATCATTCTCACTTTCAGAAGAAGATGTGGTGAGGTGGGTGGAGTAGACACCCATGCTGTCGGAGCTGGAGCTGCTCGAACTTGGCTCCGCAGGTCATTTGCCCTTACCCCGACCACTAGCTTGAGTAGGTCGAGGTCTAGTAGATGGTAGAGGTGTAACCTCCACAACAATCACCACCCCTTTCGCCCTTTTTCGGGGTTGAGGACCCTTTGCTAGGACTTTTTGTCTGGCCATATCTGTCAAAAAAAGCAAACAAAGCAAATGTGGTTGCTAAGAGTTAGTAAAATATCAAGATTCAAAAATGCAGGAAAACTCGCCGATCAACTCGGCGAGTCGCCGAAGTCATTTGGCGAGCCTTAAACAGCTCGCCGAAAATTATAGAACAAAATATCAGAAATTCAGCATAAAATGGTGATGTAAAGGGTCATTCGTCGAGTCACCGAACTTGATCGGCGATGCAAAGGTGACTCGCCAAGTTTTACAGAGTCTGGGCTTCAAAAGGGTGAGTTCAAAGTCATTCGGCGAGCACATGCGTATCGCCGAAAGTTACAGAACAAACCAGCAATAATTCAAGGTAAAAAGGCGATGAGGAGTGTTAGTCAGTGAACCGCCGAGTCATTCAGCGAGCGTACCAGATTTTTACCACGACTCCCAATTTTCAACACACAACCTACGATAACCAAATCCAAGTCCCATTCTATGAAATTCAAGACTAGCCCATACCATAACTTACCCCGGGTACTCAGATTTCCCCCAAATTATCTAGATTCAACCAAACAACGCCTTTGCCCTTAAGAACGACGTCACTCGATCCATCATTGGGCAAATTAAAGTTGTTTAGTGCAATTTGGGTTACTCAGACTTCACCCACACCAAGCCAATATGCACAACCGCCATTCAAACAATTTAAACCCGAAACTTAAATTGAATTAGGCCAAACACAAAATCTACATGCTCGATTACCCAATAAAATTTAATCAACAAACTAATCATACAAGGGCACACAATAGATCCAACAACTACACAAACATGCTTAGAATATGGAAAGAAATTAAGGCTAATTCAGGAGACCAACCTCAGAAGTAGACAATCAAACGATGCAGGCAAAAGAAAAAATGGGAAATGCAAGAAATTCTAATAACACAACAACACCGACGTAAGAATTCAGTAAAAACTATAATCTAATATGAAGTTGAGAGAGTACAAGAGTTGAAAAGTTCAAAATATGAAGAGGTTTTTAATTTAAAATGGTTGAAAGCCTTTGGACCCTTCAGTTCGCGCCTTAGTAGGCGATCCTCATTAATGTCGCTGATCCACTCGGCGACATGCCGAATGGAATTTTTTTTTCACCAAAATTCCCAGCAATCCAACCATTTGGTTGGTCAAAACGGCGATCAACATCGGGCTCACCGAACCACTCGGCGATGCGCCGATTAGGTTCTAAGCTCGCCCATTAGCCTATTTCTCTGAAACTTTGAATTTTCAACCTGCACATCCAACAAATGTTATTCGAATGACAAAAACTAAGACTTGGGTTGCCTTCCAAGAAATGCCTTATTTAATGTCATGGCATGACGTGGCCATGGGATCATGTCTCATTTTTTGGGTTCACCAAATTATCACTTGGGAGCCCCCCCTTTTTGCCTTGGATTTAAATGAGCCGAGATCTGATCCATCTGTTTTTCCAACTGCTTCATAGATACCGAGTGTGATGTGACCATTTGGTTAAGAGAATATACATCATCTATCATTTCCTTTAGCACTTTGTCCGATCCTTCCACTTTATTCAGAGTACGAGCCAGTATATCTTCAGTGCGGAAATTTTCAGGATCAGCTCTAGGTTCTTTTGGCTTTTGACGCTCATAGGGAGGGACATAGCAATCTTTGTCACCATCTTGATCCCTCCAATTCGCTCTGCGGTCACGCCATTCATGATCTCGATCTCTCCAACCATCATCTCGATCTCTATTCCAACCTTGATTTCCACCCAGTCTCAGGTAGTTCGGACAAGAACCCCCTCCTTGGTTCGACAAGAAATGTACTTCTTCATTGTACATGGCCTCAAAATGTGCTTCATCAGGGTTGACACCATTATTAATTCTGACTTGATTTACAGCTTTGTAGCCGCTTCCCATGACATGTTTTGATAATAAGTCCATTTGGGTCATCATGGCCATGTTTTCATCTCGCTCCTAGTTTTTTTCCATTTGTTCCTTTGTCAGCCCGAAGTTCAAAGGAGACACCTGATCTTCTCTAGTGTACCATGCACGATTGATTTTCTTCATCTCATTAAGAAGGGTTGATTCTATGTCAAACGGTTGTCTCATGATTCCTCATCAAATGAGCTGGTCTGCCACACCTTTGTTTACCGTGTCGAGGCTCCGGTAAAAATATTGTAATAACACATTGTTTGGAAGCCCGTGAGTTTGACATTGGACCAGCAATTTTTGGAACCTTAACCATGTCTCGTGGATAGATTCTCTATCAACTCGCTTGAAGTTCTAAATGTTATCCCTCAACTTGACCATCTTTGAAGGAGACAAAAACCTTTCATAAAACGCATCAATGAGCTCCTCCCAAGAAGTAATTGACTCCCTTGGTAATTCGGTCAACCACTTCGTTGCTTTTCCCATTAGAGAGAAGGGAAACAAATGAAGTCTGACTGACTCTTGAGTGATGTTCTTGAAATAAAATGGCCCACACACATCCACAAAGTTTTGGATGTGGTCATGAGGGTCCTCATGAACGAGTCCTCCAAAGAGACCCTTCATTTGTAACAACTGCAACATTGTGTTGGTCACATGAAATACCGTATTGCCCACAGTCAGAGGCAATCGAATAGCACCCGCACTTCCCAACTGATCCTCATTGATATCATGCAAATTCCTCATGTCATTGTTGTTCCCAAGTTGGCTGGCGTTACTCCCATTTACACTCATCTCTTCACTTATTTTAGAGCAGCCAACAAAGAACACAAATAAGATAATTCAACTAGCAAAAAATCAGTTCACGACTAAACTTCAACAAAAGAATTCTAAACACCACTCCCTGGCAGTGGTGCCATTCTTGATAATGCTCAACTACACTTCATCCAATTCTAAGTGTAGGTGGTCGCTAACAAGTATAAATCCAACTAAGAGTTGGGGTCAATCCCACAGGGAGTGATACAGAAGAGAATTCAATTAAGATGTAAAATTATGTCCTAATTGTTTGTAGAAGTAGAGGCTTCACAAAATTAAAGTAAATCATAAAGTTTTGATGATTAATATCAAATGGGGGGATTTGGGTAATCAATTTATGACAACTAAAACGGGAAGTAAACAAGTAGAGATTGGTCCTTAGGAGTGTGATAAGTTGAATGCTAAATTTGTGTAATGGGTGATTTCTAGTTACTCAAAGATGTTGAATCTCAGCGGGTAGGCTAGGTTTTGAGTGCAATAGTCATTTCTCAATCAACTATTGCGTTTCAAGCGAGTTCTTTCGAACCTCAACAAGCAAAACACAATCGAACAACCCAATTCCATAATTAATCCACTCTTTCGAGCTAGATTTGTAAGAATGCAATCAAACTCACTTTCTCATGCTAGATTCTTAATGATATAATCAATACAACTATCAACTAATAATTCGACTATAATACCTCTTTCTCAAGCAAGTATAGAGTGCTAAGCTAGAATTGCATTTGCAACTATAATTCATCAATTAAAATTTGAACAATCAATTAAACCCACTTCAAAACAACGATAAAATCAGTAACTAACAACACCCATTAGCTAATTAACTCAATCAACTACATAATAACACCCTCAAGAAAAGGGGTTTTAGCCAAACATAGTGAAAAATAAGAAATCGTTACCAACGAAGTTTTCCATCTGATTTGACAACGATCTGCAATTCCGAAATGCTGGAATTTAAGCTAAAAATATCACAATCTCTAAATCTCTATCCAAATTGTAAAAACAATGTTCTAGGATGTAAAAACTCAGAAACCCAGAACTAAACAATGTGGGAACTCCTTCTCTTCATTTGAAAATTGTATTTATATGTTTCCAAAAGTTCAGCACGGAGTCAACTCTGCGAAGTAAGTCGAGATTGCCTAACTGGTCGACGATGCACCGAGTTCTCCTCTTCTGACCTTTTTGGTATGGCTTTTTCATCAAATCTTTATGTAATTTTTGGTTAGATAGATCGTCATTGCCGATCTCTTCGGTGTGTGGCCGATCTCCTCGGCATGTCACCGAATCACTTGTCTACTCACCAAGTTTGTTTTGTCCATGGGCTGGCATTCTGGAACTTAGGTGAGCTGAAGGACCACTCGGAGACTCACCGAGTGGCTTTGGTGAGTACCAGCTTTGCTTTCCTTCAACTTTTTTAGCTTTTTCTCTCCTATTTTCCTCGTAATGTCCTTGCCTTACTCTATAGCCTTCATTGCTACAGATCAACATTTTGACATTAGTTATGAGCATAAAATAGGCATTGAGGACACTAATTCCTTGAATAATAAGCCCTAAATGAGTCGAAATCCCTGACTCATCACACAACTCAGGCCAAAAGCCTAAGTTGAGGGTGGTCATGACCTAAATGAAAAAAGAAGTAGCATAGCAGTATCGTATCCTTGGTTTTTCCAAAGGCACGAAACCACAATGAATGTTTTGAATGGTTCAAGTAAATGATAGTTATAAGAAAGAAGAAAAATGAAAAACAAAAAGAAAGAGAAAAAGAAAAGAAAAAAGAAGAAAATAAATGATGTGGGTGTCGGTATGTGCTAAAGAAAAAGAGGTTGGAACCACTCAAATAAGAGTTGTGTGATAGTAAAAACTTTGGGGAACCGAGGTAATCTAGTCACTCATACACCAAAAATTTTCACTCCCTAACCCGAGCCAACGTTACAAACCAATAAAAGTCCTATAGTGATCCTATTCCGATTGTTTGATAGTTGAAGTATAGAAAACAAGGGCAAGCCTGTGGTATGTATACTTGAAGTGTTAGAAGTTCTTTTGGAGAATGAGAGTATTCGTCAGTCCCAAATATCCTGTGTGAGGGACTTTTGTTGTGAGGGCACTATGTTTGCATTTGATAGTTTGTTATGTTAGCTAATAGTTGGTACTGGTAGAAGCATGATCGACTGTGTGTAATGGGATGTAATCCATTGATCCTTGCATGTTAGATAGATGATTTTGGATTGAAGTGGTGTGGAAGTAGGTGTTGTTTATCTGTGATGTTGTTCCATGTACGTGAGTGTAAGATCTTATTTTTTTTCATTGCTTAAGGACAAGCAATAGTTCTAAGTTGAGGGTGTTGATGTCTCATGAACCCATAGCACATTTTATGCTCAAAACTAAGGATTAGTGCAAGAAGTCAAGCTTATTTATGTGGATATGATGGTTTCTTACGAAGTTTTGCAGGTGAAATACTTTGAAGCAAATGATTGAAAGAAAGAGTGAAAATTAAGAGAAGCAGACTAGATGAGAGGCTAGACGAGCCGTCTAGCTGTACACGGGTCGTGTAGATGGTCTTCAAAGTGACTTGGAAGAAATAAAGTTGATGTATGAAGTCAATAAGCCCTAGACAGACCGTGGTGCATTATACGAGCCATCTAGTAGCTCATGGAGAGTAACAGTGAAGATAGACAAAAGTTTCCTTAGTGAAGCATGAAGTCAAGACGCACTAGACAGTCAGTGGTGCATAACCAGAGTCGTCTAGTGGCTCGTAGAGAACAGCAGTAAAGATAGACAACAATTTGTCTAAGTGTGGGATCACGGAGGGGTTGACGGGACGTGAACTTCTTCATGGACCGTTACCATACTCGTGAATATAGTCGATAACATTTGTCCTACTTTGTGTAGGACTCTTTTCAAAGACTATTTTAATTTCTTAGAGTTTATTTTTGGATTATTATCGAAACATTGAGACATTTTGAGCGTGGAGAAACAATAGTTTCCTTTTTTAACACATTTCTTGGTCGAATACTTTGGATCAAACTTTTTGTTCTTGATTTAGTGTTGATAATCAAGAAGATTTTGGTTTTTCTATTATTGTAAGTCTATTACATTATGCTTTCAATAATCTCTACTGTTAGTTTCATTGGAATTATGAGCGGCTAAACGCCACAACTAGGATTGTGGGAATCATGATTAAAACATAACTACGGATTCAAATATGAGTAACGTTTGATTGTTAATTTCATATGTTGTTTCTAATTTCGTAATGACTACTTTCTAATGAGTGCACGCATTAGAACATGCCTGTATTTATCACTTGTTCGGAAAAAAAGTGATGATTAGGAAAATCTAGAAACAAATTGCATTTACTTGTTTTAAAGATTAGAGCTCGAGAGAGGATAGTCTTCTTAACAAGTATGCAAGGGTAAACTTCAAAACACTCTAAGACCGAGAGGAGAAGAGTGAAAATCATCTAATGGGGCTGAAAAGTGTTTAGATGTATCTAAATTTCTAGGAGCATATAAGATTGACAATAAATCGATATTTGTATAGAATTCGAGTTGGAGTTAAAGATGATGGGGAACACAATCCTAGTCTCACTAAATCAACTACTACATCTTGGAACTATTTTTTTTATTGTTAACTTTTAATCATAACAAAAATTGGTTACTTGAATTTAATTAACCCAATATTTACTTTTCGTAATTCACTTCTTTCAGAAATATTAACCACAACTGAATATAAGCGTCAGTAAGTTTATTTCTGCTGTAAATTCCATGTGGGATCGACCTCAACTCCAGTTGAGTTCTATAATTGACTTCGACTGTTTATATTTCTTAATTGAGGTATTAGTTTGTACGTATCAGTATATCGTAGAGAATTCCTATCAAGAAATTTTGATTGTAAAATCATTCATTTGTAATCGTAAAAGCAAGTGGGTGGATGATTCATCAATTTAATAAAAAGATTTGGTAAATAATTGTCACTATTAAACTAAGATTTCAGAGAATTCAAGAGTCAACAAGAAATTTAGGGGTGCGAGGATTGGAAATTGATGTCACATAGGGGTATTTGTGTTGCTCTATAGGGATGAACATTCATGAATAGGCTAGGTCATCTTCAATGATGCTAATCATCTTTCGATCTCAAAGCATCTATTTATAGAATCTCCTTTCGGTCTAATCTATAAGTCGATCTAAGCAACTCAATACCTTACTATATTCTCTCTTTCCATACAGAAATAGGGCAAATAGATCTCACCCATAACCTTTATTTTCAAGCAAGTTACGGATATCAAACCTAAATTGCTAGCATTGGATTACTTATTCACTCCAATAAATCTCTTTCGTGAATCGATCGGAGATCGGAAGTAGAAATTAAGTTTACAACCTTAACCCATAAATTGAACCCATGCTAATTAGCCCAAATTCATGTATGAACAGCAGTAAAATAGAGCATAACACAATACCCACTACATTAAATCAATACTCAACCCCATGATTGCACCCCTAGATCTTAGGGGTTTAACCACCCACTACAAAGGCAAAGAAAATATACCTTACATGAAAACAGTCATGGGTAGCATGAAATTGAGCAATTACAAGAAAACTCACTGTGGATTCAACTTCAATATGTCAAACTCAAGAACAAAGTTGAAAAACCCCAAAAATTAGAAAGTATTCTTCACAAAAGTAAAGTGTTTCTCTCTAAATTTGAACTCTCTTTTTCTCTCTCCTTTGGGCTATTTATATTTTTCTAAAATTTTGCCCAAAAACTCAATGGGCGTCTCACTCGACAACGTTAGTCAGGCTCACCGAACTTCTTACTCTAGGCTACAGGTGTTTGATGCTGGGTTAGTGAGCTCATCACAGTCTGCCTTTCATGTTCGGCATATCACCGAATACCACCCTGGTTTGTCTTTCGAGCCTTTAATTTTTCTCCTTACACTATAACTTTCGGTAATGATCAGCAAGGTTGTCTTTCTCATTCGGCAAGTCTCATTTTCATTTGAAGTTCACCGACCTATCTTGATAGACACAAGTGTTGTGCACTGTCCATTTAGGCAAAGTCATGCTCACTAGGCGATCCACTTTTTTTGTCTGGTGATCATCAGTGTATAGTTTGCACTTCTTTTTGCATTTTTAGTCATTCTTTCAAAAATTCATCCTTGCCTTGTACATTAGCCTTCATAGTTGCAAATCATCAAGATATCATCAGAATAGGACCAAATTTCTATGTGTGCAACACAATAAGCATTCACTGCAGAATTGTTTTAGTGTTGACGGATGTCATACAACTCTTTTCAAATTAGCTATAAGACATTATTAGTTGAAACTTAAGCACTAGACATTTTATGCTTGTTGTAAAATGTTTAATCCATTAGAGTAAAAATGTCAGATATATGCAAAGACACACATCTGAAGTTAAACCAAAAGTTTGTATTCTCATGTCATTGCATCAAAATTGATCTTTAGCGGTAATTAATTAACTGTAATAGTTTTATTTAAATATATATATATATATATATATAGGGTAGTTTTTATGTGAATTTATTTTTTCTATATAATTCAATTTGTTAATGCATTTTCTTTGATTTTATTAGATGGACTAACAAAATAATCGAGATAGTAGTCAAATATTGGAACAACTAAGCTCTTTAGCTTCATATGTTGCTCTCTTAGCAGTAATTTGGTTCTAGACTTATGCATGTAAACTGAAAAGGATCAATGTACGATCACACATGATATATGGCTTGAGAGAGAACAAGTTAGAAATGAATTATTAAATCATCTATTTTTAACTGAACTTTGTCGTAGTATTTTAAGAATGAGCCCTGCAGTTTTTACTTATTTGTGTGAGATGTTAATTAGAGGAGGTTTTAAACCAATAATTTGCACTATAGTTGAGGAGCAAGTTGCAAAAATATTTTACTTGTTAGAACATAATGTGACAAATCATGAGCTATATTTCATCTTTTGACAATCTTTGTTGTTCTATGAGCTATCTTGGGGTTATATGAAAAATTTACTCAACAATCTGATGACTCTCAAGTTTCTTTTGAAATTTCTAGGACCCAATAGATTCTACCTATATTTTAAGGTGAACTTAAGTATAATAGTTATTTAAATTTTAGCTAATGTCAAAATTATTTGTTATTTAATTGATGATTATAATATCAGAATTATATTGGTGCAATTGATAGAACAAATGTATGGGTTAAAGTTTCACAAAGTGAAGCACAAAAATATCGTGTGAGAAAAAAAATTATCCAACATAAAATATACTAGCTGCATGAACATCTGATTTAAAATTCACATACGTGTTAGCTGGGTGAAAAGGTAAAGCATTTGATTCAAGAATCATGAAAGAAGCAATAAATAAACAAGATTCACTAAAAATTCCTGAAGGCAAATATTATATATATATATATATATATATATATTTATCTTGGGATAGCTACATGTAATGAACAAATAATTGAATCGTTTATTTATTTATGTTAAGAAAAATTTTACCTTGTTGTGTTGGACTCATGTTGAGAAGTTGGCTCATTATGCCTTATAACAGAGAACGATATCATTTTAAAGAGTATTCAATAGATACACCTCGAAATTCTCGTGAATTATTTGATTTGCGACATGCTTCTTTGCATAATGCTATTGAACGAGCATTTGGAGTTCTTAAAAAGTGATTGCTTATAATTTCTAGTTCAACAGAGTCATCATATGGTGTTGAAACTCAAAAACTTGTTATATTTGCATGTTGTAGTTGCACAACTATTTAAGAGGAGTAGATTCAAATGATGATTTACTTGCTCGAGTTGATGTAGACCTTATGATTAATAATGATGTGCATGAAGAAGTTCCAAATCCAAGAAAGAGCAATGAAGAATTTAGAAGTGGGGACTCAATTCGAGATGGCATAGCAACTGCCATGCGGAATAATTATCAAGACTAATTTTCTAGGAGAAAATTTTAAATAAGTTTTTGTGCCACATTTATTTATTTGATGTTATTTGAAAGTAATTTTGTGAACTATTGTTTTAGCTATAAACATCATGTGTTGTGCATTTCACTTTATATTATAAATCTTCACTATTGTTAATGTCATTTTCATATTTAATTCATATGAATATTTATTTAATTTTGTAGTTGTAAAGATGGCGAAAAAATTGAAGGCATTTACTTCAAGTGATACAAATGTTTTAGATAATTCTATTTATATTTGGTCATATGCTATGGGCGATACACTAATTGATACATTTTATCATGAGCATGATGTTGGAAATAGGATTGGTGGAACTTTCACAACACACCCACTAGATAACATATTGAGGGAGCTACAATCAAAATTTTCTAACAAAATTATTAATAAGGAAAGAATTCACAATCGTATGAGAACAATTAAAAAATAATTAAGCAAATACTATGATACATTTCAAATCGAAATAAGTGGATTTGCATGGGATCCCATCACAAATATGTGGGATGTCGAACCCTAAGTGTGGGATCAATTAATCTAGGTATATTCATGTTTATCAATTTTGCTCTTATTTTTATATTTTAAAGTTCATCTTATTTTATTCAATAATGTGTTATACAATTCATATGTAGGCTAAGCCTAAGGCTACTGATTATAGGACAAAATGTATTAGAAATTATGAAGATAATGATGTTATATAGACAGGATAGAGCTACTGGAAAGCATGTTGAGACTGGACCAAACATGTTAAAAAGAGGTACTGGTAAAAAAATTGAAAAGATCAAGTACTAGTTCTTTGACTATTGATGAGCTTGACCAAATGATTTCTATGAATGTTGCTTAATTGGAAAATACTAAAGGAGATAAACAAGATGAACAAAGTCAACCAACTAATGATACACCTATATTATATGTCTATTCAGAGGTACCAACTATTGTCAGAAATAAAAAGTCTAACATAACCATCTTGAAGGCATGGATGATATATTCAGAGGTGGCATGGATAATTTGGATCATGCCATTAATTGACTTTCAACCATGCCAAATATTCCTGAAAGTGAGATATGGAAAATGATAAAAGAGATGGATTTGGAATCTCATATGATTTCAAAGGCTTATATATTTATTTGTCAAGATGCAAACATGTGTCGCACATTGATGGGATGTCCACAAGAAGAATGCAAGACTCTTTTATTGACCATGATGCTAGCACGTGATTAAGTTTAGATTAATTTTATTTTTATTTTAAGTATTTTAATTTTATAAACGATATGAATATTTCAGTTGTGAAAATTATTTTAATATGCATTTTAAGCTGTGAATTATTTGAATTATTTATTTTGTTATGAAAAATTATAGCATATCTATTATCAGTATCATTATTCATATGATGTATGTTATGAATCAAGTGATATGCATGGTCATACATCTACATTGTTGCAAGTTGACAATAATTAATTAGTGTATTGACTTATTGGTATAGGTAATTGAATTAACAATTAGTGAATGAATTAAAGTTTTATAGTTAATGATTTAGAGTTGACAATTGGTAAAGAATAAATATTTTAATCAGTTAATTGATACACATCAGTATCTTCTTACCTTTTCTTCATTTTTCAAATTTTTTTAATTAGTGCGGTATGTGATAATTTTGGAATTAAAAATATAATTTTGATCATACCAACTTTTAATTAAATCAATTTAGATACAAACGTGATGATAATGTTTGATGATATACTTATAATTAATAATATAATTTTATGTTAGTTTCATATGACATAAAACTAATATGCATGATAATATTGCTATTTTATTATTAATTATTGATAAATTTAGTATTTAGAATTATCAAGGGATTTTTAGTAAATTTATAGATTACAATACAGTAAGATACAGTCAAACCAAATAATAAAAATGTTATTAAACAGCAACAAACAATACAGTCTAGTCACACATTGTATCTACCATACAGTAAAGTATATTATGAAATAATTAGTAACAATGATTCAAACATAGTGTTAGGGAAACATAAAATGTGTGCCAAGTTTTCGAAGTGCAAATTATAGTTGACGCCAGTGGCCTTCATAGGGCATGTAGAGTTTAGGAACAAGAGATGATGGTATATACCCAAAAGATTGAGACAGTTATGAATTGGATTCAGCCTATTTTTGTGGTTGAATTTATGAGCTTTGTGGGTCTTGTTAGCTATTCTCGTAGATTTATCAAGAACTTTGCTTCCATTGCTACGTATTTGATAAGATTGACCAAGAAGTAGGTACCATTTGTATGTTCGTGTAAGTGTGAAGAGAGCTTTCAAAAGCTCAAGACACTTTTGACTACGGCTTCTATCATATCATTACCGATTGACGGTAAAGACTTTATTGTGTTTTGTGATGTGTCACATTCGAGTTTGGGTGTTGTGTTATTGCAGGATATGAATGTTATAACCTGTGCTTCAAGGCAACTGAAGCTTCATGATAAAAACTATCCAACCCGTGATTTACAGTTGACAACGGTATCGTTTGCGCTTAAGATCTGGTGATACTACCTCTATGGTGTCAAGTGTGAAGTGTTCACAGATCATCACAGTCTACAATTGTGTTCACTCAGAAGAATTTAAATCTGAGAAAAAGGAGGTGGATAGAGTTGCTGAAGGACTATGATATAACCATCTAGTACCACCTGGGTAAGGTCAATGTGGTGGCAGATGCATTGAGCTGGAAGACAGTTAGCATGGGCAGTTCGTCTTGCATGGGGTGTGTAAGTGACCCTTAGCTAGAGAGATTTAGACTCGAGCATCTAAGTTCATGAAGCTGCAGAATAGGATGGGTTGTTGGCCAGTATTAAGGCTAAGCCCATTTATATAGAAGAAATCAAGGCTAAATAGTTTTAGGATGAGCAAACTAAAAAGCTCATAAACACGGTGGCATCTAGGGAGGCTTCAGAATCTGCACTCGACGCATATGGGGTGCTAAGTTTTAGAGGGTGGATTTGTGTTCCTCGGGTTCATAAGGTGTTGACCAAATTTCATGGCTCATGATATTCAATTCATCCAGGTGTAACAAGAATGTGTTGGTACTTGAGGCAACTCTATTAGTGGATAGGGATATAGCAGAATATGTGTTCAAGTGTCAGAATTGTCAGTAAGTGAAATATGGGCATCAAAAGCCTGCAGGATTGCTCCAAAGGATTCGAATTCCAAAATATATGTGGGAAAGGATATCTATGGACTTCGTGGTGGGACTCCCTAAAACCTAGGGGAAGTATGACTCAATTTGGGTCATTATGAATAGGTTGACTAAATCAACCCACTTCATTCCAGTCAAAGTGGATTATAACTCTCAATAGTTGGCTGAGATTTATGTCAAGGAAATAGTGAGGTTACTCGGGGTTCCCCTTTTCTATCATATCAGACTGTGGTACATAGTTTACGTCTAAGCTTTTGGGCAATTTGCATGAAGAGTTAAGCACCCAACTCACTTTCAGCACAATGTTTCATCCTTAGATGGATGGTCAGTCACAAAGGATGATTCAAGTGTTCGAGGACATTGTAAGAGAATCTGTGATCGAATTTAGGGGCTAACGGGACTAGTTCTTCCATTGTGTGAGTTCTCATACAACAACAACTATCACGCTAGTATTGACCTGACACCATTTAAAGCCCTTTATGGGAGGGGATGTAAATTTCGCATAGGGTTGTTTGAAGGTTGTGATGTGAAGCATTTGGGTGTACATCTGGTGAGGGAAGATCAGGAGAAGGTGAAGGGCATCCAAACCAAACTATTGCAGCCTAAAGCAGACAAAAAGAGTATACATATTGCAATACAAGGGACATGACCTTTCAGGTTGGTGAAAATGTTTTATTGAAGGTGTCACCAATGAAAAGGGTGATGAGGCTTGGCAACGGGGGTAAGCTTAGCCTTCAGAATATTGTTCCATTTGAGATTCTACAAAGTGTGGGGCAGTGGCTTACAGGTTAGCATTGCCACCAATTTTGTTTGGGGTCCATCCAGTTTTCCATGGATCCATGCTGAAAATATACCATGGGGGATTTGATTTTGGGAGATCCCCCTTCACTATGAGGAGGAGTCAATTGCTATTCTTGATCAGGATGTCCGTAGATTGAGGAGAAAGGAGATCAGGTTAGTAAAGGCTCAATGGAAGCATCGTCTGGTTGAGGAAGCCACTTGAGAAACTGAGAGGGATATGGGCGGACAAGTGCTCTCACTTTTTTTAGGATTTAGGTATTATTTCATTCTTCTTTTATCTCATCTTTTCATGTTTTCTCATATGAATACGAATGATGGGTAGTTGTATCTATTGTAATGACCCTTTCTATCATTACAGATGATCTAACTGTGAAAGAAATAAGACAAGAAAACTTTTTGGAGTAGTGAGTTAAAATTTACAGACTAGGCTCGACTCAGATAAAATCTGAGCAAGTTGAGGTCTAGGGCTATTTGTGGAAGGATTGGGTTAATATCTTAGCTTGGTTTGGTTTTTCTATTATCTAAGATATTAAAGAGTCTGTATGAATTTTTCGGAAGTACATTCAGGTAAGTAGAACTCTCATAATCAAACTAAGTGTGAAAGGGTTAGCTAAGAATGTCCAGGTTAGAAGGTGTGTTGATAAATGAGATCTTTTTGGAGGATTTACAAGATTATGTCTCGTGCAAGCCACTACATCGGAAGGGCATTCCACTAAGACGGCCTAAATAAATTCTACCTATAGTGGGACAGAGCCGATATGGTGGGGTAAGTTGCTAAAAATGTAGAAAACTCCCCAAAGTTGCCCATAATCAACCAAGAACGTTTTGAGTGAAGTGCAGAGGGAACGTAAGACAGTTTTCACCTATTTTCCATCATAGTCATCGGTGAAGTTAAGTAAATTACTCTCCTAGTTTAGAAAATTGAGTCTTAAGTCTTAGAATTTGTGGTTGCAACCTTAGGGGAGGATTTTGTTGATTTAATTGTGGAAAAGCCCGATTTAACTGCGACAATCATGAAATTGTCCTAGGGTTTAAGATTAGGATTAAGTCCAGGTTTTTTTAGGCCATTTGGATCTGACTTTGTGTTATATCGAATTATTGTAGACCAAGAACAAGCTAGGCATCATAGCAAAGGAAGACTCAAGTTCAGTAGAGCATTTCGGGTTTGATTCAAGCTAGGTGATGGTTGTTGTTTTCAAAGTTATGTGATATGTGCATGTTAACTATTTCTATAGTAAAATTCATACAATGCATGTTGGGGGAAAACATAAGGGTTCAATATGAAATGATAACTTGCTGACAATTCTCATGAAATGAATGTAACACCTTAGAAATGCTTAACGTAGATGAAACTAGGAGAGATGCAGAAAGGATCTGAAGTTGCAGATTTGTGGTTTTACAAACAAGGCTTACGACTCGTAAAGAGGATTATGGCTCATGGAATTGATCCATAGATGAGACTTCAGAAAAAACCAGAGATCAGTTCTGAGATCCATGATTGGGTTGACGGTTCGTAAAATGTTTTACGGGTCGTGGGTTGAGTTCGTAGAACAACTTCAGAAACTTGAAAATTTACTTTGAGCGGGACAAAGAGGTTTTATGGGTTGTAGATGCTTCTACGAACCATGAAGAGGGTCTCGTGGTTGGTTACTTTAGAACCTTAGATATTTCTCAAACTCACTTCTATGAACAGCCAGTATGAGCCGTATAAGGAATTATGAGTCATGAAATTTTTGCACAGTTCAATGTTCTGAAACTCAAAAATCTCACCTGTTTTCTACGAGCAGGATCTTACGGTCCGTAATAGGAACCACAGTCCGTAAATGTTGCCATTAGATGGCTGACGAAAGATTTTAGTTAAGGGTCTTTCAATCTTTTCCCATTCCTTTAATTTCTATACTACGTCAGTTTGGCTTATTCTAAGTAGGAATAAAGGATTCTTAACATGCTAACCCCACATTCTCTCATAACTCACCCAAATATCAATTTCTTCTCTCTCAAGTCTTCTCCCCCAAGCAAGAACGAGGGATTCAAGCTTCAAACTTTCCACCAAAGATTCAAGCTAGGTATTCATTCAAGGTATATGAGAACTTCATCAATGGGTCTCTCTTCATCCATTGAATCCCAAAGAAGCCCTAATTTCTTCAAGTTATGGATTCAAAAATCTAGGGTTTCATGATTTCTTCATGGGTTCTTATTGAATTTCAGTTTCTTCTTCATGATTGATTTTAAATTGCATGAATTGATTATAACTCCATGTTTTCAATGATATTTTCATGAACCCATAGCATGCAACTATTTTCATGATTGGAATTATGTTATTTTCAAATGCATGTCTCAAATTATCATATTTTTTGGAATTATGATGCTTTCAAATAAAGTATTTCTCAGTATATGTAGATATCATGATATGGATGCTTTTGATTAAAGTATATTTCATATTATGTTCAGTTATCATGATTTATGAGCTGCTCAGTATGTTATCAGATTATCAACATGATTCCGTAGTACAGATTATTACTATTTCCATATTTATGAATGATTCCATTAGGAGTATACTTAGCACCGAGTTGGACTAGGATCGATTACCCAAGTCTCACAACTACGTGCCCCCATAGGTTATGACTCAAACATACATTAGCTAGTGGATCCACCTTAGCTCAGATATCATGGTCCTTACCTTGGTGATAACACTCAAATGACCCTCCAAAACCAATTAAAAGAGTGAGCGATCGTAGTCAGTAAAAACCCAACAAAGAGTTGGAGTCGAATCCCACAGGGAATGGTCTAAGGTTAAGAATTCTTTATTGAGACATTTGGATTTTAAATTAGCTCATTTTGAATAGTAAAAACAATTGGGTGAATGGTACCACCAACTTAATATAAAGCTTTTGTTGTCAATTATTGCAATTAAACTAAAATTTGAACGAAATCAAGAGTTAATAAGCAATCTAGGAGTGCGGGGATTGGATATAAATATTATATAGGAGTAAATGTGCAGCTCTATAAAGTTGTGCATACATGAATAAGCTAAGTCATCTTCAATGACGCTAATCATCTTTCGATCTCAAAGCATCTATGCCTAGAATCTCCTTTCGGTCTCATCTAGTGCCAATTCTAAACAACCCATTACCTTACTCTACTCCCTCTTTCAAGAAAATGGCAATTACATCCGACCCATAACCTCTCTTTCAAGCAAGTCAAAGATATCAAACCTAAATTTCTAGTATTGAACTAATTGTCCACTCCAATTAATCTCTTTCAAGCATCAACCGGAGATCTCAAGTAGGAATTAAGTTTTCAACCTTAACCCTTAAGTTAACCCCATGATAATTAGATCAAATCAATGCATGAACAATAACAAAACATAGCATAGTATAATACCACTACATTAAATTAACACCCAACCCCACTAGAGCACCCCTAGATCTTGGGGTTTTAGCCACCCATTACAAAAAGTAAAGAAAGTATATATTCTATGAAAGAAGCCAAGAGTAACTTGAAATCAAGCAATTAAGATTAAACCCACTTTGGGTTTAACTTCAATTATGGAATTCAAGATTCGAATTGTAAAACCCCAAGAAGACTAGAAAAAGTGTTCTAAAAAGTAAAGTGTTCTCACTCAAAATTTTCTCCTGAACTCAATAGTTTAACTCTTTAATCGAACTCTCTCAAAACTTTTATCATTTGGGCTGTTTAAATTTACCCAAAATCCACCTCGCAACCAACTCAGCGACATTAGTCGGGCTCGCCTAACTCACTTGGCAAATCACCCTTCGTTCCCCAACTCACCTTTGTGATGCTCTAGGCTTCAGGTATTTGAACCTTAGTTAGTGAAATCGATTGAGTCAACCTTTCTCGTTCGGTGTATCACCGATTACAACCTTAGTTTGTCGTTCGAGCATTAAAGTTTTGCCTTACACACTATCTTTTTGGGCGATGTGCTTCAAATCCGCCTTTATCATTCGGTGTATCACCTTTTGTACTGGAGTTCGCTGACCTTATTTGGTAGACAAAAGTGCTATGCACTGTCCGGTTGGGCAAAATCTAGTTCAGTCGGCGATCTTCCCTTCATGCTAGGCAAGCAACAATGTTCATTTTGAACTTTTTTTGCATGTTTTGTCATTCCTTCAAGCTTTAGTCCATGCCTTGTCCAATTGTCTTCATAGCTGCAAATCAACAATATTTAATTAGAAAAGGAAAAAGTTAGGCATTGAGGACACCAATTATTGAGCCAAATGAACCTTAAATGAGTGCAAATCTACCACTCATCAACACCCACAACTTAAACTTTTGCTTGTCCTCAAGTAAATCAAGAACATAATAAGCTCAATAAGGGTGTCTACAACAGTACTCAAAGAGATTTAATATGCAAGCGACATGGCAAGCTCAATGAGGGGTTCCTTATTTTGTAAAACTTTTAGATTTGAGTCTCATATATTCTTTCTTTGCCTTTCACTTGGCTCTCATTCATCCTTCCTTTCCACACCCCCAACTTAGGCTTTTAGCCTAAGTTGTCTATTCAAACATAACAATGCTTTAAAAAGGATTTTAGATGAGAAGGTAAGGACAATTTGGTTCAAGAGTTCTTCTTTTGGTTGACAACAAACTGATCAGGCTCAAATGGTACATAAATGGTTTCACACCCTCACAAGGTAGTCACAAATGGTTTATCAACAATTTGGTTGTTCCCTCATTGAATTTTTGCCCAAGATCATGTCTCGCATTCACCAAGATTCATAATTGGACCAACAAGGTAAATTCTAGCACTCCGCATGCATGCTTTCAAGTAAAAACTCATCACACTTTGCACTTCGAAATACACTCATTTAGCATATCCCAAAAAGATCAAATATGTACGGGCAATGTTCATTGCAAGGCTCACATCGAAACCCGGCTAGTCAACAAAAGATTCAAAGGGATCATTAAAAAGTGTAACCACATCAATTGCATTCTTGCCACACCAACACTATGCAACATGCTCATCATCAGTACTATTTAAGACATCGATATTGAACAAAATCGATTCTCAAATTATTATCAATGAAAATATCAAGCATTTCACGATTTGAACTTATGGGGAGTTCCAATCATCAAGAGAGAATGAAAATTAAACTAAAGAGACACAATTTCCCAAAAGAGAAGCACTCTAATATAAACAAAACATTAACTACAAAAGTTCAAAATATGAAATAACAAAATACAAGCAAAAGGGGAATATTGGCACGAAGGCCCTCACCCCACCTAAAACAAAAAAAGTGTCATCAATGCTAAGTAACTGAAATATTGGGAGACTAAGATATAAGAACCCCCTGACAGGCTATGTCTGTGGAGCACTCTCATCAGGAGTCTCTAGTGGAAAAGCCTCAAGTGGGGCATCGATGCCCGGCAATAGGATCACGGGAGGCGGCAAGGAAGGCTCAACTTGGGAATCAGTGCCCGTCTCAGCAATGGGAAGTATGGGGGAGTCTGGAGTGACTTCACTAGACCCGACCTTTACAGTCTCTCGGAGGGATCTCTCCAGGGTAGCCTAAATGATGGCCTCCTCAGTCTTGTACAGCTTTGTTAGAGTCTCGGCAATCCCTTGGTCATCCTATTTCAACCCTTCCTCATCAATCTCCTCATCTAACTCCTCATCATCAACATCTACATCTAAAGCAACCTCAGGTACAAAAGAGGAAGGTGCAGCACTCGGCATATCTGGTGCAGGGCCAACAACATCTGAAAGAGGAACATCGCCCCAAAGTGTCGAAATGTCCATGGAATGAATCTGGACCACTTCAACCCTTAATGTGGTAACCTCAGCCCTAAGGGTGTCCAAAGCACTAGAACTACCCTCGTTCTTCTTTAAAAGTGCTATCCTCGCAATCAAATAATCTAATCTCAGGGTGTGGCTCTTAATCATCTTCTCACACTTGACAACCCACTCAGTCAAAGGAGCCAAGGCAGTCTGGATAGCCTAGTCAATGAGTTGAGGCAAGTCCTTCTCAACCCGGGTAGCTCTAACATCTACTAACTGGGTAAGATGGCCCATCTGGTATATAAGTGCTTGGGTTAAGGGAGGACGTGCAAAAGGAGAAGAAGGAGGCCTCACACTAGCAGCGGACACATAAATAGAGGGTACAGATACAGTAGTGGACTCAGAAAAACCAGCAACAGATGAAGGAGTAGGAATACCTACCTGGTCCACAAAAGGAGCAGGTGTGCTGGTCTCAGGAGTCAAGGTCACAAAGTCGACCAATATAATGGAGTCTGGTGCTGGATCCTTCCTCCGAGTCACATCATCTCTCAAAAACTCTGCCTCGATCCTCTGGATATCACTGAGGAGACTGGTGTGATCCTGACATCAGTTTTCCCTCTAAAGGGGACTCCATCTCTCTCGCAAAGCTGAGTAATAAGCAGCGGAAAGGGAAGAGAGATCTGCTCCTGTCTGGCTCGGAGTAATACCTCCTCCACCAATTATTTCACCCACATTAATATTTTCCCTCTCAATGATGGAACCCACTAACACAGCCTTCGGATGCCGGAGGATAGATTCATTTTGGGACAGCATCATATGGTACTGATAAAGCCAAACCAGTACCTCACCACTATGCTCAGGTCCTTCTTTTCAATCTTGGCACCTTCAACCATCCAAGAAGATGCACAGTCACCGGATATTAGGGGGGCCAACCACTCTTTTAATTCATCCAAAGATTTGGCCATCCGGGTCTTATACTATTGTCTGAGGTGCCCAGTACTGTAATAATTGCATTTGCATGACACTGCACCATCTTGCCTTGGACTTCTACTTCATCCACTTTCATCCAGACAGTCCCTTTTCTCTTCTTCGGCAATGCCTTGGCATAGGCATCATAAAACTCTCGTACCCACTTGGGTATGTATGGTTGCCTGGCTTTTGTGAATTGTCCCAACTTGTGGAATTTGATTGTCTCCCATATTGTTGGGTATTCACTCATAACCCCATCAGTAGAGATTCGACGGTCCTCAAAATAGTTTGTTCCCCATCTGCCTTAAGCCTATTCAAAGCTCTTGGAGCTATAATCGGGAGAACACACGAAGCAAGATTGGTGTCTTGTGAAGGTGACAGCAACTTCGAGTGGATATTCACTTGCTTTTTGGCAATATGCTGTCGTTAGTTTTTACCCACGCTTGTAGGTGTTTGAGGGTTTGTTTTCTGGGCGTTTGAAGTCTCAGATGGCTCATTGATTGAAAGTCCCTTTTGTTTCTTTTTAGGAGGAGGAGGCGGAGATAAATTCATGTCTGACTTAGTGTTGGAGGAGACCACGTTCTTACCCTTTGTTTTTGCCATTACCTACAATGTACACATTAAAGCAAAAGATTTGTGAAGTCAATTAGTCAAAATTAAAAGCACTTTGAATCAAGTTTTAGTTCTAAGGCTCGCCTAATATGAAGGCATAACGCCCAACAAGATCGGCGAGCTCTGGTGAGCTTGCCGAAATGAACAGTAGAAAAATACTAAGGGCTCATGCACATAAAGCGGAGTCAATGCCAACTCAATGATTCGCCGACCTGGTTTCGGCGAGCTAAGACAAGTCTTCCGAAATTGACACTGCAAACGGGAAAGACACAGGCATCATGGGCAATGTCCTCTCCCACTCGGCGATACGCCCAATGGGTTCGGCGATACTAAGACAAGCCAGCTGAATGGAACAATACCCAAGGCCATGCACAAGCTAAGGAAGGCAAGTTGGGTCTTACTCGGCAATTCTCCTAACTCCCTTGGCGGGCTAAGACAAGCTCGCCGAATAGGAAGTTTCAGACCATTGCCTATTTCACAACCAAATCCAACATGCACAACAAATACGAGTTCCCCCCCCCCAACAATTACAATCCACTTATATGCTTTTCTACCCATGGGTACTCAGATTTCCCCTATTTTTACTAACTGTTGCATTAATTGATGATTTGCCCTTAAGAAACTAGTCACCCTGTCTATCATTGGGAAAAATCATGCAATGGGTCAACACTGAGTTACTCTAATTGAATTTAGCACAGACCCAAAGAGTATATCAACTCAATTTAGCATTTTAACCAACATAATCACAATTCACAATTTATACAGGCATTCTCAGTCAAAATCACATGGGTATAGTTCAAATTCAACAATATGATGCTACACAACAAAATTAAACACTTAATCTCAGTTACAGGGCTCAAGCAAACACTCTATATGCAATATAAACTCAAAATCATCAACAAGAAGTCAAAATACACACCTTAGAGTCGAAAAATAAGCAAGAAACTAAGGAATCGGTGTTCGGTTGACTCGAAATCCAATCAACTGCACTCCTAAAACTTATAATATGCTCACAGGTGGCACATAATCACTCAAAATGCACAATGTAAGAGAGGGGAATCGAAAAGGCTCCAAAAATTCAAAGGGTTTTGATTTTTGAATTTAAAACAACCCTAAGCCTTTTTATACCAGGCTCGTTCGGTACACTCACTAACGTCGCCAAACGTGTTTGGTGTATCACTATCTGGATCTTAAGCTCGCCGAACATGCCTGAACAATTACCAAACCTGAAGGTTAATTCGGTGGACCCGACAGAGTCCGCTTAGTGTAATTTGGTGTATCGCCTTTTGGAGTTATGGGCGCCTATCTTGACAGTGCACTTTTTTGCCACTTTTAGCTCAAAAGGCGGACAAGAAGCGCATCGCCATTTTGGTTTGGCTCATCCAATCTGCCCTTATCTATCTTTCAACCTGTTCTCCACCTACACTTACAATGCACGTTATTCGAAAGCATAAAAATAAAAGTAAATACTTAGGTTGCCTCCCAAAAAGCATCTTATTTAACGTCGTGGCACGACATAGTCCTTAAACTTCAATAATCATTTTTGGGGTTCAGAATGGTATCACTAGGCAAAGTTCCCTTTTGCCTTGGATTTAGATGAGTGAGAATTTGACCCAGTTGGGTTTCCAACTGCTTGATCAAAACTCAATGTGATTTCACCATTTGGGTTAAAGTGGAGAAGTCATTTTTCAAATCCTTCAACACCTTATCAGATTTTTCAACCTTGTTATAGACCCTTACAAGCATGTCTTATGTCCGGCTTCCTTCTAGACCAGGTGGATCATTAAGTCACCCATATTGTCATTTTGACCATAGTGACTATCATTGTCACTACCATGGTCACTCATCTTGTCAACCTGCAAATCAGCTAACAACAACACAAAACAACAACTCTACCACAAATAAACCAAATTAAAATCTAAATTCTCAATTAGAATTTTCAACTACCATTCCCCGGCAGCGGCGACATTTTTGATAATGCTCAAATCACCCTCCAAAACCAATTAAAAGAGTGAGCATTCGTAGTTTGTGAAACCCCAATGAAGAGTCGAGGTCGAATCCCACAGGGAATGGTCTAAGGTTAAGAATTCTTTATCGCGAGATTTGGATTTTAAATTAGCTCATTTGGAATAGTAAAATCAATTGCGTAGATGGTACCACCAACTTAATATAGAGCTTTTTTTTGTCAATTATCGCAATTAAACTAAAATTCAAACGAAATCAAGAGTTAACAAGCAATCTAGGGGTGCGGGGATTAGATATAAATATATATAGGAGTAAATTTGCAGCTCTATAGTGATGTGCATACATGAATAAGCTAAGTCATCTTCAATGACGCTGATCATCTTTCGATCTCAAAGCATTTATGCCTAGAATCTCCTTTCGATCTCATCTAATGCCAATTCTAAATAGCCCATTACCTTACTCTAAACAGCCCATTACCTTACTCTATTCCCTCTTTCAAGAATAGGGCAATTAGATCCAACCCATAACCTCTCTTTCAAGCAATTCAAGGACATCAAACCTAAATTGCTAGTTTTGAACTAATTAACCACTCCAATTAATCTATTTCGAGCATCAACCGGAGATCGAAAGTAGAAATTAAGTTTGCAACATTTACCCTTAAGTTAACCCCATGATAATTAGATCAAATTCATGCATGAACAGCAACAAAATAGAGCATAGCACAATACCCATTACATTAAATTAACACCAAACCCTATTAGAGCACCCCTAGATCTTGGGGTTTTAGCCACCCATCACAAAAACTAAATAAAGTATACCTTCCATGAAAGCAGCAATGGGTAATTAGAAATAAAGCAATTAAGAATAAACCCACTTTGAATTTAACTTCAAATTATCGAATTAAGATTCAAATTGTAAAACCCCAAGAAGACTAGAAAAAGTGTTCTAAAAAGTAAAGTGTTCTCACTCAAAACTTTCTCCTGAACTCAGTAGTTCAACTCTCTAATCAAACTCCCTAAAAACTTTATCATTGGATATTTATATTTTCACAAAATTTGGCCCAAAAATCCACCTCGCAACCAACTCAACGACATTAGTCGGGCTCGCGTAACTCACTCGGCGAATCACCTTTCATTCCCCAGCTCACCTTAGTGATGCTCTACGCTTCAGGTGTTTGAACCTCAATTAGAAAACTCAATTGAGTCAACCTTTCTCGTTCGGCATATCACTGATTACCACCTTAGTTTGTTGTTCGAGTATTAAATCTTTGCCTTGCACACTGTAAGTTTGAGTGATGTGCTTCAGATCCGCCTTTATTATTCGGTGTATCGCCTTTTCTACTGGAGTTCGCCGACCTTCTTTGGTAGACAAAAGTGATATACACTGTCAGGTTGGGCGAAGTCTATCTCAGTGAGTGATCCGCCCTTCATGCTAGCTGATCATGAATGTTCATTTTGCACTTCTTTTGTAATTTTTTGACATTCTTTCAAGCTTTAGTTCATGCCTTGTCCAATTGTCTTCATCGCTGCAAATCATCAATATTTAAATAGAAAAGGACAAAGTTAGGCATTGAAGACACTAATTATTGAGCTTAAGGGACCTTAAATGAGTGCAAATCTACCACTCATTACTTGACAAGTAGGACACTCTTTTTTTGGTATATGAGCAGTACACTAGACTCCGTGTAGCAACTGACATGGTTGATGTCTGTTTTAGTATCTCCTATGGGCAGATTTTTAGATATTGCATTGATATTTCAGTTCAGTTTTACTCAAGTATTCATGACTATATACTTGATCATTGCATCAGCATGTTTTACACATTCATGATGCTCAAATATCATGTTTATTATACATTTTCATCATACTTAGTGCATTTCAAGTACTAACCACATACTTTTTGGCCTATATTGTTTGATAATATAGGTTAGGACGTTCATCCTTCGGGCTGAGGTTAGTATATGTTCTAATGAGCTAGTAGCAGCATTGGTGAGTCCTCATCTCCTCGACGACGCCACTTATGATTTCCTTAAGTCATTACTTTCAGTTCCCATAAATGTTAGAGTTAGCTAGGGGTTTGTCCTAGCAACTCATGTTAGTAGATGCTTTCAGACATTCAGTTAGATTTTTTCATATGTGTATTTCCAGATATTATCTATTTCAGGTTCTGTCTAAATAGACCTATACTTATATTTATTTTTGCCTTTCGTATTCCGGTTATATTATGATATCTTAGTGTCATGTCATGTCATGAGGTTAGCTTGGGGTTATTTGTGGCTCTAAGCATCGTGTTGCGTCGATGGGGTAGTCTTGGGGCGTGACAATGAAGATGTTTTTTACTTGTATTTACAAATGTGCTTGTATTTCATTATGATTACGATTGTGTTGTGTGACTATCGATTGGCTCGGGTACCATGCATGGTACAGGATATCTTTTGATTGACTCAAGTACCACACCTTGTATGACTTATCAGTTGGATTGGGTACCACGCCTAGTATGGAATATCTTTCGATTCGCTCGGGTACTAGTAGGAAATATCTTTTAATTGGCTTAGGTACCATGTATAGTATCTCTCTAAATTTTCTCCCAAGGATGCAAGGAGATTTCTAGGGTTCTTCAAACTTCAAGCTTTCTTCTCCAAATCCAAAGGTAAGGTTCTTCAAGGTATGTGGAAAGTTCATCAATGGATTATTTTACATCCATTGAGTCCCAAATGTTCTCTATTTTCTCTTTATGTTTCCAACCCAAATTCTAGGGTTTTGCATGATTTCTCATTGATTCAATTGTTTATGGCTAAATTCATTATATTTGATCTTATTATATGTTATGATTATGAACTATGTTTTAAAGATACGCATATTTTATGAATTGAGGAATTTATGAATCAAGGATGCTTTTGGATGAAGTACCAACATGTTTTATGAAAAGGTTACTTCAAATTGAAGTATTCTTATCATGAAAGATGATCATTATTTAGATGCTTTAGATAAGTGTCTCTATGAATATGTTATGAAACCACGATTTTGAAAGGAACTATTATGTGATATGAAGTTTATGATTGAATTGGTAATACTAGATTATTCACATTTCAAGTATTATGATTATGAGATGATTATTCCTATTTCATTGGGAGTTTATTTAGCACTGATTGGACTTTGAGATGGAGGCTCACCCGTTAGTAGAGGTGGAGTTCTTTAGTAACAATACCCTTGTCCCATAACTACCTGCCTCATATGACTTTGTCCCGATTGGACATAGCTAGTCGATCCACCTAAGCTTAAGAACATGGTCCTTACCTTGGCAAGCAGGACACTCTCTTTTCAGTGTGGGAATAGTACAATGGACTCCATGCTATAGCTTACATGGTTTATGTCGGTTATTGGTAAACATCCCACAAAAGATTATGGTTTTCTCAAACAAGTTTATGACTTCCTCAAAAGACTATGATTTAAGCTTATATTATAATTTGCAAGTATTGCATGGACCTTATCCTATGATTTATGAACTTAATTTATCACGATTTTATATGCCTTACTTGGTCATACATTATTATTTTTTCAAACTT